>VZUA01104308.1:21581-37497 GCA_013401035.1 Horornis vulcanius
AGTAGTGTCTTTCCTGAAGCCAACCACCTCTCAAAGGGCAGCAGAGAGGAGCAGGAAGCGTTTAGGTTGGAGGCTGTATTGAGGCAGTAGTTTTTTCCCTGTTCAAGTGTAGGTTCCAGGGCACCGCAGCCTGATGTTCTGGCATTCCTGCAGCCTCCCAGATGCTCGGGCAAAGGCAAATCCAGGACCTTGCCAGTGGTCCTGACCACCCAAATGGCTCTGCCAGTAGCAACTTTCCTAGAACTACAAAATAGGAAAATCTGGGGAGTAGTCTTCTGCCGACATCTGCTTCTGTCCAAAACACTACTCCTGTTTGGGATGACTGGGTTCATGTTGGGGCTTCTGGTTTCTTTACTCACATTACTGAGGTCAACACATCACAGGAGAGTGTGTCCCGTGTGGCTGCCCTTCCGAGGGCATAGACACACCACGCCAGCACTAGGAAAACCATGCTGCTTAAAATGATGCCATTTAACACTTTTGCTTCCACTACCCTTCAGAAAGCTGGCTGTGGGTATCGGGGAGCTTGTGGGAACATAGCCACAGGGAAGACAGTACCAGATCCTACTGGTTTGGATTCCTTTGATACCTTCAGCTTTCATATTTTCCAGATTTTGTACTGCAATAGGATATAACTCTGAACTTATGTGTTAGCAAGTTCTGCTCACAGTTTAGTTAAACAAAACAATCCTTTTCCAGCCCAAGAACCAAGGACACCATTGCAGCTTCAGGCCCAAAAAGTACAAACAGCAGCAAACTGAGGAGAGCAAACTGGGAGGATGGGACTTCATGACCTGAAGCTGTAATTGGACAATTAACCCCAACATGTAAATGGACCAAAACTTATAAAAGTGTGAAAATGTGTGACCCATCATTCATCTTGGGTGGAGCCTCAGCCAGGCTCTTGTACTGCCCAAGTTGCATCCCTTGAAGGCCTTTTTAATAAATACCTACTTTATTCCTTTGACACTGTCTAGCCTCTGTTCTAGGAGCCTCTCAAGGCATTATTTGTTTTCTGAATAGGAGGCTGCAGCACCTGCCCCTTACCCCATGTCCCACCTGTTTTCCTGGAAACAGTGACTACCCAAGGAGACTCTTGGAGGGGCGTGTAGGGAGGAGATGAGGCAGGGGAGCATTGACTGCCACAGAAAAGTTCCTCTGAATACAAAGCCCTGCCAAGGCTTGGGAAGAGCCCTGCATATTCTGGGACATAAAAAAGCCCCTGCTGATTGAATTAAAAGTGTGCCAATGCAAAGCCAAATTCCCTTGAAACAGAACTGATCCCTAGGATGAGCCAACTGTCCTTTAGAGGTCCACCTAGAAGTGTCAGATTTTAAAACTAGGCATTAATTTGGATTTCCAGAGTCAGTAGTGACTGGCTAACTCTGAACACAGGCCCTCAGACCTCACAGCCCTCCTGCTTACACTCAGCATGGAACACCCAGCTGTGAGTGTGCTATTACAGACTGGATTTAGGGCCAGTTCTAAACTCTGCTCCAGAAATGCACTGTTCTCAAAAGGGGATCAACTTGTGCTATGCTAAGCAAAAAGGGCACCAGCACCATTCAGTGTGTGCAATCTGACAATGTTGCATCAAGTGTTAGGACTCTTAGAATCTGAATTTTAAAAGAAATATGACGCACTCACTGGGCCAGCTTAAACTTAGTTCAAATTGGTTTGGAACTCTGGACAAGTTATTTTTGTCAAGCTTTTACACCAAATCAAGTATTGTTTGTTTACAGCTCTCTTAGATTTATGCCCAGTCAGTTCAAGGGCTCTCCTATAGCTGTCAGGGGTAATAAATCTGTACATGTGCCAAGATCTATCCCTACCACCTTTTTTTTTTTCCAGAGAACCAAATGGTGATCTACCTGACAGATAAATACGAGTTTACCAAGACAAAGGCAGTTAAATAAGTAATAAAACAATTTCAGATCAATGCCAGTATATAATTTTCAATACCCAGCAGAGAAAAATCTCTTAATAGGCTGCAGCAGAACAATTTGCCTCCAGAAAAGATTTGGAACTGCTCCCCTGAAGGTAGCTATAGCACAAGACATCAGACAGAGGCAGAATCACTTACATTAGATTTGGATAGAGTTCACAGGGTTTTTTTGGTACATTTTGCCAAAAATGCATAGAGTTAAACAAAATTATGGGCCTTTTGAACTAGAAAAATGAAGCTAAAAGTGTCCAGAATAAATAGGACAGACTGAGGGAGGACTTACACACTGAAAAACCCGAAGAGCAAACCCTAAATTCAGAGAAGGCTGCAGGTATCTTTGATATTTTTGAGAGTATTTGAGCTATTCCTTTAATTGGAATGATCCTACAGAAATATTAAAACCCAAACAATTTTAGGAACAGCAAAAGAAATAAATAGGTATGACAGAAATAAACAACCACACAATGTAAGAATTCACTATTAAAATGCCATTTTAATAACTTTTTTTTACAAGGAATCCACCTATACACTATAGAAAAATAAACACCACAGAGACTTTTTGCAGCTTACAATACAGTGATGCAGGCACACTTCAGCTGTTGACTTAATTTCACATGAGAATGTAAAACATTTTTCTTAGTGAAAAGTAAGTCCCTCTTAAAGTACTAAAATATAATAAAAGGAGTCATATAAAAATCTGCTTTAAAAGCACTGCCCTTTATTCAGTTGCATGGGAGATTGCCTCTGTTGAGTGAGGACCAACTCAGAGGAAGCAGGAACTTGCTGGACAGATTTAACAAGCATTCCCATCACTTTTTTAGGTTTCTCTGGTGAGGTGAACCTAGCATTTGCCCTAAATTAAAAAAAAAAAAACAGAACGATATTAGAAAACTCCTTGTGTTATGAAGCAACAGTGTACAATTAGCAGCATGCTATTTCCTCAAAGCACTTCATATGAGCCACACTGAAAGCAATTCCAATTTTCATGAGCCACCTAGGAGCAATCTCAAACAGGATTTGAAAGCCTAAAATTCTGCCAAAGCAAACCTTCATACCCTGGGACCAGTGCTCCATCACAGGCCTGCTTTACCCTCACTGACAGCTCACTGACATCCATTCCTGCAGTGATTCTTTAGGACATCTACTCAGCAAGGTCTTGCCACTGAGCAGATGTCCTAAAGTTCATTAGAAACTGAGAAATCACTGGGCTGACAGCACTGTTCTAAAGATTGCAGCATCACTCTGTAATGCCTGGACATTATTGTCCTGGGACATGGAAATGACAGAAATTATATGCACTTCTCACTGAAGTGCTGTTCATGGTGGCCCAGCTGTGGAGTACTTATTACACACTTGGAGTGAAGCAAAATATCTTACTTCCATAAAGGCTGACAGGTTTCAAGTCTAAAATCTGTTTATCTGTATCAGCCATGCAGCTGCAGTATTTGGGAAAAAAATCCCAAACAAACCCAAAAAGTCATGGTAATAAAATTTCTAGGTAAAGTCCTGCTGAGAACAATGTCAAAGTTTCTAAACTCTTCAGGATTTTGGGATGATGTGATGACAGTTTGCAAGTTCCTCCTTAGGACAAGGTTTTTCTCTGTTACAACCAACACGCAACAAGAGGAGGTAATTAGAGTAATTAAACTAAGTAAATTTGGTCTAGAAATTAGGTGGAACTGTTTTAAATAGCAAAGCTAAATACCACTACAGTCCTTTGTGTGCTCTTTGATAAATCTTAGAACTAGATGGCTGTACTTACCAACCTCCAAATCCCTCTTTAAAATCTGTTATGAACACAAGGGTGTGATAAGTAAGGGAAGCATTACAGTTTGTGCTGCAGAGAAAGCCCTGCTCAGCCATTATAACAGCTATGTTTGACTTTAAAGCAAACTTACTCTATACACAGCTTCATTTAAATTGCAACACTTGCTTGTTCAGACTTGGGAACAGGATGGGGGCAGAAATCACATGAAATTATTCAGTCTTATCTCTTTCACTACGAACTTAGAGAAATGCCACACTTGGTGCAGTTTCAGATACGATTCAGAAAGGTTTCCTTTCAGAGACTGACTTAGTTGTTACCCCCAATAATGATAATTATTCCTTAAAATTATGCTCTTTATTGGCAATGTGTATAAAGAACCCTATGATAAGCAGCGCAGAGCTGCAGGAGCTGTGAGGGGTAGGAAGCTGGCTCTTACCTGGCTGCACCCCTCGCAGCCTCTGCTGAATCACCTCCAAGCGATGGATGTATTCTGTGAGGGACTGTTCAGGGTCCTGAGGTGGCACAAGGGACTTCTCTGGAGCTGAACTCGGGGACGGATGCAATCTTAAAAAGAAAAATTATTGTACTTTCAAATCTATCCAGAAGTTACATTCATATAGTCAGGAATTCTGGGCAAAGAAAACTGGGACCACCACCACCCCCCTTCCACCTGTATAGCTGTTCCTGGAAACAAGAGCAGCAACAGGCATCCTTTAGCCTACTTTGGATCTACATCAAGCCTGAGCCACCACTAATCCAGCCACACTGAGCACCAGGCAGGGCTGCTGTTATTAATATCCTGTTCCCTATCACACCGGTGGCTTTTCCTAGCAGGGCTGTCAGAAACAGACACATGCCATGATGGAGGAACAGGGTGGGGTAGAATTAAGTTCTTTGGAAGCACTTGCTGGTCTCAAACTCTCCAAAACGTTTTGCTAATTTCCATGCAAACCAAAAGACTACCTGGCTGTTTGTGATAAGCACAGCCCTCCAAACCACTCAGCAAAGTTAAACCCCCCCCTACAATAATCTGAAGCACCTTCTGTCTTTGCAGACTGACCTGTTGTCTGAGCAGGAGGTGGAGCGTGGGGAGAGGCTCGTGAACCTTGCAGCACTGCTGGTTCTGTGGCACAGCCCTGTGTCCCTGTCCCGGGTAGGGGGAGAGCTGACAGGAATAGCTGGGGGCTGTTGCTCCTTCAGGACTTCTGTTCTAGCACCAGAGGCTGTGGTAAATATAAAGGGTTAAAAATATGCACTAGGAACAATTGAGAACGGGCTACCATAAACACATCCAATAAACCCATGAAAATGAGTGGGTTAACGTACAAAGGTGGTGCTTTCTTTTAAAATAAGTATTTCCAGCAACTTAGAAACAGTGAAAATTGCATAGTACCAGGTAATGAAAAATACACTATTTAATCTGAATTTTGTTTAGCATTGAAAAGGTACAAGTAATGGAATTTTACATTAAGGGCAACAGTTCCCCAATATTGGGTGCTGCATTAAGACATTTGCTGGAATTCTTACAAAGGCACTCATCAGTAACAGAAAGGAATTGAGTGTTCCTCAAGTCCTTATTGACCTGCATCAGACTATCTATCCATATACAGATTTTCCCCCTTTGGTTTTGTTTTTAAATTAAACACATCACTGAAGAGAAATTACAAAGAAAACAATGTACTTGTCCAAACATGTACCTGTGGTACCTCCTGTACTGTGAGAAAAGCTTTCACCCTGTGTGCTCTTCCTGCCAACTTTGTTCCACTTCTTCACCAAAAACTTTAACCTTGGTAAGAAAACAAATTTGTACAGGCATTAAAAATAAGGAGAAATACACTAAATTTTAATATTATTTGTTGGTATTGAACCTATTAAGCAACATAAGCAATAACTGCTGTGGGAATGACAGGAGAATTCTTCAAATTCAGTGTTTGGAATGCTGATTTATCCACTTTACCCTGCAACCATCTTTGAACTGCTGAGAAGACTTGCTTGTTTTGGCTCTGCTCCTAATCTCCAGAGAGCTCTTCCTACCTGAGAGGAGGAGTTTGATGTAATTATGGTATTCATGTCAAAGACTCTGTGTCATCTCCTGATAGAAACTTGCTAGTAATCATTTTAACTAGACAATGGAATTGCTCAGAAATAACCACCTATTACATTTAAATCTGCTTTTTTTCATTAAATGGGCTTAAAGCCATTAGGAGATGGCATGTACAGCTAGAAAAACCCATTTGATAGTGACAGAGCATGCCAGAATCACACCAAATAAAACACACATTACTGGATTCCAGAGAGAACCATTCCTGACAGATCACATTCTGATACACGACAGACTACCCAGTGAGACCAAGGAGAAAAGGGTCAGCCCCAAAGGACTTCAGTTTGTGATGCTGTGCACTGGTTCCCAAATATACTGCAGCTGGGTATCACTCAAGCAGCTTTCTCATGGAATTATGGAATGGTTTGGGCTAGAAAGGATCCTAAAGAAGCCCACCTTATTCCATCCTCCTGCCATGGACAGGGACACCCTCTACTACTACTCCAGGCTGCTCCAAGGTCTGTCCAACCTGGTCTTGAAAACACCCAGGGATGGGGCAGCCACAGCTTCGCTGGGCAACCTCTGCCAGGGCCTCACCACCCTCACAGGAAAAAATTTCTTCCCAATATCCCATCTAAATCTACTCTCTTTCATCTTAAAGACTTTTTTTACAAATCTTATCAAGCTCAGCTAAGAAGTCACGCTTGAGCCATGTAGAATAAGCCATAGGAACTATCAATTTTTAAAGTTTCCTAGAAAACATCCCATCCAGGAGACAGGGAGTGTTTTTGCTTTACCTTGTGATGGCAATGATGGCTCTGACTGCACACCTGAACTTGGTGAAAGGCCGGGAGTGTGATGCAGAGAGCTGCAGGTCTGCAGGAGAAGGATAGATGCCCATGCGGGCGATGAGAGAGAGAGTGGCTTGCTCACAGTCCTGAAACCCACCAAGCAGCAGCAAGAGATATTTCTTCTGATAAACCAGAGCCTTTCTAAAGCTCTCTGCTCGAATGTATTTTCGATACAATCTCTGCAACTGCAGAAAAGAAAAAAAAATTAAAAGAAGTTCAGTCTTTTTCACAGTTGCTGTTGCAAAAACCCAGTCACAAACAAGGTGTCTTCAGGTCAAATGTCCAGGCTGAGGACACAATGGCAGCCAAAATTTTGTACACTGCTAAAACCCACCCAGATTTGGAGTGTCAGACCTCTTTAAATCTCCTGAAGGTTTTCAAGAAAAATTGTCATACTCAAACTCTGAAACAGTTTAACTCTTTAGTGAAGAAAATGCTTAAAAAAAATTTAGCCAGAAAGCATGGTGGGAGAGATGCCTATCAGATTTGATTACAATCAAAGTGTCAGAAAAATAAAAAGTATTTAAGAATAGCCAGCAGGGATTAAAAATAATGAGTGTTTTCTATTTTCATGCTTAGACAAGAAATCCAAGCCTCCCTCCCATTTAAGAGTGGAAACAAATTCCAAAAATCCAAATTACTTTTGATGCAAGTTCCTGTCTAACACTGAGAAAGTTCCAAAGAAACTTCTCTGATGAGGTACATATGAGTTTCTAATTTAAAAGTTTCTAATTTAAAATAATATATCAAACTGTTCATCTAGAAAATCAACCTTTTAAAATAGTAACTGAAGATTACAGCAGTAAGTGAAAGATAAATGCCTTAATCTGACAGATTTCCTTTTCTTCCCAGCAGATCAGGTTGAAATGATACCTCCTGGCTGTGGCTCTGCTGGCTCTCCAAGCTCCAGAGACCCCCTTTGCTGGCCATCCCCATGATTTTACCTTAGGATTGGAAGGTTCTGCCACTGGTTTGTTTTCAATTTCAGCATTGGCTTTAGCCAGCTGGGATTCTGCCTGTTTCAGCATGTTCTGCAGCTTGTTCCTCTCTCGTTGCCAAGCCTCTCTTTCCAGCTCTTGAACAGGGTCAGCATCACCTGTAGACCTCATCTAAAACAGAAACCTAAAGGAAGTGAGTCACAATGGGTTTTGCACATTCCTTCCACAATCAAACAGCTCAAACCGTGTAATAACCCAACTTGATGACAAATTATAACATTGTAACAATGAGCCCAAAAAAACAGCGGTGGTATTCAGGTATTAACCAGCACAATGGGAAATTGAAATGCACAAAAAGCCCTTCTGACTTTCATCTGACTTTCTTTTACATCCACAGGCAGCACTGAAATAGTGTAGATGTCTGTGTACATGCAAAAACAAGTTGCACATACAACAGAAAGAAGTTGTGAAAAATTCTGAAAAATCATATATTCAATTCTGAGTCTGTTGTCCAGAAAAGCTGTGGCTGGCCCATCCCTGGAAGAGTCCACAGTCAGGTTGGACAGAGCTTGGAGCAATCTGGTCTAGTGGAAGGTGTCCCAGCCCATGGCAGGGCTTTAAGGTCCCTTCCAGCCCAAACTATGCTGTGATTCTGTTCAACTGAGTTTTGTGATAAGTCATCTCTTGTAGGAATGAGATCCAAGACTCCAGCTCCAATTCTTCATGAAACTTCTGCCTTCATAACCCTCTTTGTATCAAGTACAAATTTACTGGTCATCAGTTACATCAGTGCATGATGCAGTAGATTACAAAAGAAATAGATTTTTTTTAAGGTAGTTGATGTTTTATCCCTTGAAATAATATCTATACATTAGAAAAGCCAGTACAAACAACTAGTTTCTCCTAGTACAGTCTGTAGTATCTCAAGGATTCTACATGACTCATCTATGTCCTTGACTTCTACTGCACCATTTGGCAGCTGATTGACCAGACAGCTCCATTTGGCACAGATTTTCCAAGCTGACATTTTGCCAGATTCCCTGTCTGATACTCCCCAATTTATTGCAACTCAAGGGGAGAACAGCAGAAAATTCCTTTGGTCTCCTGAGCATGTGGTTCAGTACCTTAAAAGAAGGAGAAATTCTGTGAGGAGACTGAAGTAAAAGGTGATTCTGGGAAAAAAAATAATCAAAACCTGAAAAGAGGGCAGAGAGGAGGGATTGTTTGTGCCCACAGAAGAAAAGCTATCGAGGTGGAGTTTTTGCTCCTAAGCTCTAGAAAGGTGTGTGTCTTTAAAGTGCTCTACTGAACACTTCTTTTGTTAAACAAAATTTAAGTCAGGAAACTTGAGTTCTTTTATTTTTGTGTGGTCAGTCCTTGAAGGAGGGAACTCTGCTCCAACAAGAGTTTTGTCTACAGCTGACAGCTCTAAAGGTTGGTGAGAGGAAGGCTTAACCAAAATAACCTCATGAACTTGGAGAAGAGGCTGCATCCCTCTTCTCAGGGCTGGGGATGATCCATTTGGCAACCACCTGTGTGGCTGCACAGGTGACAGAAGGAAAATATTAACTGTGTTTGGTATGCAGGTAGGCACAGCTGCAATACATCAAGGCAGCTTGTCACAGATCACACTTGTGAACAAAAGGTACAAAAACATTTTCACATATCAGACAGTCATAGATCTCTGTCTATTGCAAGAGAAAGACATAAAACTCCAGTTATCTGAGGAGTTAGATGGAATCAAAAGTTATGCTTCTATGTATTTTGTATCAATAGGCCTGAGCTTGGTCTTTGGTAATCCCTGGGTTTGTGTAAAATATTTGCAATACCTCAAACGTGGGTCAGAACAGCCCTCCTGAGATCACAAACCACTATGGTGCTTTTTGAAAAGTACTTGGCATTTTGGTGAAAAACAACTGTCTCTGGATGCATACAGAAGCTACAGCAACACATCCCAAAGCTTGTGATCCTTGGACACATCATATCTAGGAAAAAAAATGCTCCCAGAAGCAGACAGTGCTACACAACAATACAGAGTTGGACATTAAAATATGTTAATATTTTCCTTACCTGAGATTTAGGAGGAGACAATAAATCTGATTTTAGTTCCCTTAATGTCTGTAGTAAAGAAGCTACAGCTTCATCATTCGATGCAGACCAATCGTTAACTGTTCTGTTAGACAAAAATACCTTGTCAGTATCAGGTTGATTTGTAAGAAGGTTAACACACATTTAATTGCTTCTTCCCACTACATGACCTTTAAAGTTCTGAGGCTTTACTTATGCAATATTTACCACACATATTACTACAAATACACAGAGAAATGACCAAGTTCTGTTAATTTTTAAGAATTAAAAGAGCTAAAGCCTCTCAGCCATGACCCACACAAATTAAGAAGCAGGATGAAAAGCAAAGTGCTGTTTTATGAACTCACTTATCTAGAGTTTTATATATGAACTCATTCAAGTGCCCAGCCACAAAAAGCAACTGCTGCCTTATCTTCTCCAGCTGTTGTTGCTGCTGTTGCAAGTGGGGTTTTTCAGTTTCTTTTGTCACAGACTGTGTGGCACTTCCATCTTTCTTTGAGGTACACATGAGCTCCTCCTGACAGTTTGGAGTTGGATTTCTTTCTTTTTCTCTTTCTTTTAATACTGCCAGTATTTCCTGCAGTTCTTTAATTCTTTGTTCATCCCTTTGGTGCTGCTGTTCCAAGTTTTGCTGTTTGAACAGAGTAACAGTAATTAACTACTAAGTTAATTGCATCTTATATATATGCTCTTATATAAGTGTCACCACAGCTAATTAGCATATCCATCTGGGTGTTCCTTAACTGCCATACCACTTTTGGGGGAAGGCTTAGAGCACTGCTTCCCAGAGCCACCAGGAAGTCATTTAATGACACTGGAGTGGGCATTGTCTCCACCCAAGGAGAAACCCAGGGTGAAACCAACACTGTCTCAAGCCATGATTGGGATCCTAGCACAAAATAAGGGCAATGATATGAAAACTAGTTTGGTTCTATCCTGCATTTAACCCATATTCATCCCCACCTGTGAACAACCAGCAATTCCCAGCACAGGTAAAAATTAAAAGATGAACTTCCATCAACAATAAACCCAGACACAATCCCTTGAAAACAGCTACATTTCAGAAAAGCAGGACAAAAGCTCATTGAATGCATTTCTCAGAATGCTTTAACAGAAGGAAACATTCCAATTGAAGAATGCCATCCAGAGGGTTAAATCCCAGAGTGTGGCTATTTCAGTGTAAGGCAGATCATTCTCACCAGTCTCTCCTGATCTCTCTGCCAGTCCTTCTGCTTCTGTAGCTCTGTCTGTTGCTGCTGTTTCCGCTCTCTCTCCCTCTCCTCTTTCCTGTTCTTATCTTGCTCTTTAAGCAGCTTGAAGAGCGAATGCAGTTGTTCCCAGTCAACCTTCAGCTTGATCTCTCTCTCCCTCTGGGCCTCCAAGGAACGGATCACCTCTTGCTTTTGTGCCTGAAGAGACTCCAGGGTGGCTCGCAGCTTGTCACTGACCTCCCTCTCCTTCTGGGTTTCTTCGCAGCACATCTGGACCTCAGCCTCCAGCTGCCTTTTGGACAGGATGGCCTTCTGGTGCATCTTCTCAATCACAGCAGCAAGCTCCATAGTTCGGGCCCTCTCCTCTTCCAGCTGGGCTCGGAGCTCTCGGACAAAGGCTTGTTCCAGCAGCGACTCCCTGTGCTGGCAGGAAGCACCTTCCTTCACCCTCACACTCAGCTGCTCTGTCAAAACACGCTCATGATTCAAGGAATCCAGGAGCTCCAAGGAACGATTCTTCTCAGCATCCAGGTTTTTCTGGAGCTCCTGCAGTTTGCTCTGCTCCTGGGACAGCAAGGCTTCGCAGCGGGAGTGCTCGATCTGCAGTTCCTTGCGCAGGTTGTCTGAAACTGTCCTCTCGTGCTCCAAGGACACGGCCAGCTGGCAGCTCTGCACTGACTGCACATCCAGGGCAGCCTGCAGCTCCTGGGCACCAGGGGGGAGAGACAACACATTCATATTCCAGCACAAACACTCATTTCTGGGACCGGCTGGTATTTAGCAATTTTCAACCTCCTGTTTTATCCAAAAAGATATTCAAGACTTAACTAGAGTAGTTCAGGTTTTAAAAAGTTTAATTTAAAATTACAAGTGTCGGAAAAATGCTCCTTGGCAATCTGGAACCAAGCAACAAACACAAAAATGATCATGTTAATGTATCTGCTAGTACATTATTTCTTCTTCAGTTAGTAAGACCCTCATTAGGAAATCACTACTTTTTACATCAGTCAGTCCCATTAATAAGTAACATCTGAAACAGCAATAACTGTTGTTTTAGAAAGAAAAATCTAAACAGTAAGAGTGGATATAAGGCGTCAGGACTTGGCAGCCCATCTCTTCAAAGAACAGAGCAGGGACTGTGATAATAATAATCACAGAATGGTCTGGGTTGGAAAGGACATTAAAGCTCATCTCATTCCCACCTTCTTCCATGGGAAGGGACACCATCCACTACCCCAGGTTTCTCCAAGCCCTGTCCAGCCTGGCCTTGGACATTTCCAGAGATGGGGCAGCTACAGCTGCTCTGGGTAATCTGAGTGCCAGGGCCTCACCACTCCCACAGGAAAGAATTTCTTCCTTATATCTAGTCTAAATCTATCCTTAAAAAGTCCATCCCTAGGTCTATCCTGGGAGCCAGCCTTTCTTCAGAAGGAAAGGCAGGGACTGAAGGGCCATTGGAGGGCACTGCAGACAGGCAGTCAGAGCTGGCACTGCTGTCTAGTATGGAGGTCTACCCTGCCCCCCAGCCAGCCAGCACCATTTGTTATCTCCTAGAAGGCCAGGTCAGATGCTAAATGGCAGAAGTTTCCATAATGGGGCTTCAATAAAGATTTGTGAATGCCAGACTAATCTTTCCAACAGCTACTCCCAGGACAACACTTTTCTCCTGGCCTTGGCTACTCTGTCCTCCTTGCACAAGCAGGTTTCTGAAAAGGAGGAGGATGGTAGCAGTACCTCCTAACCATGCAGCAGTAACAAATATCCCAACAAAAATCACTCACAAACCTAAACACCTACCAGGAAGATGACAGGAGAAGCCAGACAAGGAATTGTGTTCCCTCACTTAAGAATATTGTTTGGAGTTCTTTGAGAGAGTTTAGTTTTGGGGTTTAAGAAATGGTTTATGTTAAATCTTCCTCCTTTTCCATTTACTGTAGGCCTTTTACAAGCATTAAGTCATTGCTATTAGAGTCTTGGAGAGAAAGCTGTTCATTTTTTTTTTCTGTTCTATTTAGAAGGGAGCAGGAGGACTTTGGTTACCCTCCAAAAATACATATTACATTGAAAGGCTCCACTTATTCTCTGCCAAACCTATTTATCCTTGGGTGGTTTTCTTTATAATCGCAGAGATCACACAGCTCACACCCTCATGGTAAGTTTGCTCCGGAATTAAGGGTGCAGTTACACAGCTGTAGAATCTGGCTGTCCCTCCTCAGCAAGGGGCAGTACACAACAAGGGAAAATGAGAATGGAAAAAACACTATGAAGATGTGGGAAAAAACCCCAACACGGCATTCAACCTTTGTTTATTTCTGCATGTGTAATTAATGGAAGTAACTGAAAGCTTTGACTCTGCAGAAAAAGCCACTGTGCACATTCAGAATGGGGATGGGGGTTTTAAGAGTTACTAAACTAAAACCAGTGGAGGTGAAGAAGACTGCACAAATAAGCTGCTAGTTAACATCATGCCCTGGGGGAGCTGGGCGTTACCTCCATGGCCTTTGTCTTCTCATCCTCTGCTTTCCTCTGCTGACACTGCTGTTCCTCAAACCAGCCTCGCAGCTCCGATCCCTTCAGCTGCTCAGCCTGCAAGTCTTCAAGTGCAGCTGCCAAATCCTTTTCTTTTTTTTCCAATTCAACACTGCAAAGTTCAAAAGGACATTTCTATGAGCAGAAAAGAACATTGCTCACCAGCATCACAAGACATTTTGGGTTGGTTTCTCTGAGTTCTTCCTATTGATTTGTTTCTTTAAGGTGGCCTCTATTCTTTCTAAAGAGGGTCAGTTTTCAAGTGACAGCTAGCTAGCATCTGAAAACATTTACCACCCTGCAAGCCAAGCTAGAATTGCTTAATTTACTAACAATTAGGAGATAGGTTATTTATCCTGGCAGAACAAAGCTGTTGTCCTGTGAGATGAAAGCAAAATATTGGCACACACTAAGAAGGGAGTGGGAAAGGAACATACACAAGATGACAGAATTTAGTAAAGAAAACATAACCCTTAAAAGTGAGAGATCCTAGTTTTCCTCCCTGTGTTTCCAAGTGCTAAGCTCTTTATGGATCCAATTAGTATAAAGCTCTTTCAGACCTGCTGGTAAATCAAATAAATGAATAAATCTACTTCTCACCGTAAATTATTTATTTCCCTCTGAAGCTCTTCCAGGGATTTCTGCAACCTTTCATTCTCTTGCTTACTTCCAGAAAGCTCTGATTTCAGGGATGCTTTTTCTTGATTCAGGAGATCACAAGTTTCAGAGGATCTTTTCTTCTCCTCAGAGAGGGTGCTGTGCAAGTCACTTACAATAGATTTTTCCTGCTGAAGCTTATACTCCAATAATTCAACTAGAATAAGAAAACACTGTAACAGTTATTTATATTACAGAGACCTTGACAATATGTTATCACTTACACTAATTCAAATTAGGAAAAAAAATCAGCTGCATTGAAGTGTTCTTGCCTGAAGAATTCATCTCTTTTCAAACATGAGAGGAATCAGCAGAAAGATGCACAAGCACTATGATTCTATCATTGTGATATTCTGTAATATCACAATGATAGAATGAATTTTAAACCTTACTAAGCAAATTTATCCACTTACATAAACATTTTATGACAGGAATCACTATATAGAACCTGTTTTGCCAGCTCTGTTCAGGCTAGTGAGTTAAGAGAAACAACTCTCCCTAAATTTGGAGATTCCTGTTTGATAAGTATTTAAAAATAATTAATGTACCTATGTTCACAGTATTATGTAAATACAATTAGTGATAAACTTCTGGATTTCCAGAAAATTTCCCTCTATTGGACCGGTGCACGTGCTATTTAAAGGCTGAATCCTGAATGATATGATGGAAAAACAAAAGAAGGAAAACACACTGTTTTGCTTTGAAGAGAGACGTTTATTTTTTGATCAAGGTCACTTGCACTTGTCTCTTTATTACATAAAGGGAACCTGCTGTGAAAACCAAGGCTTGCTTATTTAATCAGGAACATGGTTTAGCAGTGGGCTTGGCACTGTTTATGGTGGGACTCCACAGTGTTAAAAGTCTTATTAACCTTAATGATTCTGTGATTGTCTACTAGCAAACATAGCTAAACAATTCTCTGCAAACAAACAGGACTTTTACTCTCCTTGCTGGGTTTCCTCCATGTATACACTATTTCAGTTCTGTTGCTTTGGGTTATTTTACAGTTTCTCTTTGCTTTTCATAGATTTGTCTTAACTACTGATATGAGAAAGAGCTGCTAACATCGTGGGCTACCCGAGTGCATTCAGTAAAACTGAGGAATTGCTCAGCATCCACTTCTTTGCAAGACCCTTTTTTTAGCCTTCTACCTTTGAGGCAAAAAGGAGCTGATGTAGAAGACAGAAAGAACTGACAAAGACAGTAAGAATTACCTTTCCTCCGGAGCTGGTGTTCCTGTTTGTTCCCGTGATCTTCAGCCTTGGTAAGGGTTTCCTGTAGCTGCTGGAGCTTCTCCTGGTTCTGGAGATGTGTCATGCGGAGCTGAGCTCGGAGGTCCTGGATTTCTGAGAGCAGGCTATTCCTGTCTGAGGAGAAGAGGTGCTCCACAACCATCTGCCTCTGCTCCTCCTGAAACAAACCAAGGCCTATTCAAACTACAAGGCTATTTCCATATCTTCTGCAAGGATAAATACTGAGGGAACTCCTGCAGTGCAGGTTTTATACAGAAGCACTCAAATTACTACGTTCACATTAATGTGAAATGTTAACATTATGTAAAAAAGAAAAACCCCGCTTCACTTGCATTGTTGGGTTTACACATAACTATTACTACAACCTAAAAACTAAATCTTATTGGCAAAAAGCCCCCAGATTCAGAGTTAGTTCAATATATACCCTTTGCAAGAGAGGTCTGTTCTAGACAAATGGGAAGGAGGGAAAGAATTCAACCAAATTTTTCCTCTTCGCTATCACAGTCTTTCTTGATGGCAGCTTAAATAATCACTAGGCTTTGTAACACCACGTACAAAGTTCAAGAAAAATGCTACCACAACAGAAACTCTAAAAGCTACTGATCCCACGCCATCTCCATTAACACACAAGATTT
>VZUA01104312.1:0-19890 GCA_013401035.1 Horornis vulcanius
TTTTGTGGCCCTGCACCCTGGACTGGCAGGATAGGCTGGAGGTTTCCATGGTGAATGCCCAGTGTCTGCCCTGGCAGCCAGAGGCATTTTCAGGCTGTGCAAGTCCATCCCTGCCCTGCAGCAGCCAGCAGGGACTGAGCCACGCAGGGGCCCAGCAGAGCCACACGAGCTGCAGCCCCACCCCAGCTGGCAGCTGCTTGTGGTTAGGAGAGAGGGGGGTATGCAAAAAAAGAAAAGAAAAAAAATCTTCCTGTGGATTTTCAGGAAAGTATCCAAACCCAAATATATAAGAGAGGCATCCTAGAAATGCTAATGAGCACGTGTGTCTGCAATGGAAAGTTTAATTCCTTTGTACCTCCTCAGCCACCAATTTCCTTTGGGCAGTTGTTGGCTCAAATTCTCGTCTCCTGCTGCTCTGTGAACACTGCCCATGCCAAACTCACCTCCCGACCTGGCTTCATGGAAACGTTATTTAATTCTTTCCTGCAGCTGCTTTTCCTACTCCTATCTTCTCCCAGGGTTTCTGTTCTTCAGTCCTGCCACTTACCTGATACAGACCTGGTGATTTTTCGGTTTCCCAAACCATTGGAGTTGAGATAAACTCTGTTCATGCCTTGCACATATCTGTCCTCCTACCTGTCCACTCACTCTCTTGAGTCTTACCACAGAGCCCTTGGCTGAATTCAGCAGGGGCAGCTCATCCAAGCCTCCAGTCAGAACCTGTGGCTAAGGGCAGTGAGGTGTGTCCCAGCATCTGGAGCTTCCTGATTAGAAGTGCACTCTCCTAGGTGAGAAAATGAAAATGCAGGTCCCTAAAATTGGGTGCCTGATGCCACAGGGTTATAGATAGTCTCAGCTGTTTGATCTTCACTTCCATATGTATAATCTTCTTTTTCCTGGCCTCCCCTTCTACACCAAATGTTCTTCCTAAAACTGCCCTTCATTTATGGCTTCCTCCACTGGTGTCTTTATCCTGATAGCTCAGTATAGCTCTTATCTTGGTGCCTCTCCTGGCATCTCCAAACCTTTCCCATGTGCTGCCAGTCACACTTGGAAGCCACTCCCTGTGGAGATTCCATCAGCTTTGCCCCTCCTCCAGCCACTCTCCACATGCCTACAAAGCATCAATCTACCGAAGCACAAAATTAAAAAAAGATCTGCTTTGTGTCTTTAGGATCCACCAGTCATTTCCATAGAATATTTTGCAATATTTTTTAAATTATTATTAGATATGTTGTGGGATCCCTGGGAAAAAGACTTTTCTTTTTTCCCATGTGGATAATGGAGAATACAACAATGACTGTGGAGAAATCTTGTTTGTGCAGATCAGAAAGAAGTAAAGAGCACTGACTTTGACTGGCATGATGCAGCATGATCTGCTTAGTGAACCTGAGTGAATCTGAAATGCCACGCAGCTCCCAGTGTCAGGATGATGCCAAAAGGTGCAGAGATGGCCTCATCCTGGTCTGCTGTGTAAGGAAGGGAAAGCTGCTGTTCCAGAGATGCTGATCTCAGCCAGGTGCAGCACAAATGAGGCAAAGCTTGTGAGGGTTTTTGTACCAGCTGTAAGGTGATACCCCTCAAAAGAGATGAGAAAAACCATGAAAAGGAGAACCCTAAATCATTGTAAGGTAAGTAAGAGCTTTTGGGAAAGTGGGCTGCCAAATGGAGCACTCCAGATGTAAAAAATAACATACATTTATGTTTAAGAAAAAAATTAACGACATATTTTATGCCCCCCTCCCCCCCAATTATTAATTTCTGCTTTCACAATATAAAATCTGGTTACTTTTTTTCTTTTTCCTCTTTGAATCTGTTTTAAAGCAAAAACTTTGTCCAATTTTAAAAAAACCCAAAAAATTCAAAATCAGGGTTGGCTCTTACCCTGGGGACAGAGGGGTCCCTCCCCCTTGGGATGACTCCTGTAGGCTGCACCTCTCCCCCACTGCCTATCACAGCCCAGCCCCCTTAAACCACGAGTGTGCCCAGGCAAGAGCCACAGCTGGGTTTGCTTCTCCAGGGGTGCAGAGGGTTCTGTAGCCCAGCAGGGGACTGTGAGAAGCTGTGCTGGAGAGAGCTCAAAACTCCCCCAAACTCAGCTCTGCTCACAAGGTGACTGCTGACAATTTGTTGTTGATCTCTGTGCACACCCTCCCTTAATAATAACAGTACATAGAACAAATCTTTGTGTTAAAAACCAGAAAATGAAAGCTGTATGGTCTTTTATCAGACTTTTTTCCAATTCTTACATTCTTAGTATCAACATGATAATGAAGAAATTATGCTGTTCTTATTGTGCATGATTCTTCTAACCTACATTTTTTTTGTTGAGATTTCCCACCAGCTTTGCAGCGTTATAGCTACCTTTTGCCAAAATTATTTTTAAAATGTGGAATTGAAATATTTTAACCTTTTAAAAACCTTAATCCCCTTTTAACATAAAAATCAATCCCCTTTTTGCTTTAATGAAATGATTTGTAAAATTGAATCAGGAACTACTTGCCATCCTCTTCCTTCTGCCAGCTCTAACTTGCTTTCTCCTTCCCACAATTTTTGGATCTCTCTCTCTCTGCTCAGGGTAATTGTGGGTTCACAAAACTGCACCTACCTCTTGTGATAAGCAACCTGAAATCTGAGTCATCAGAGATGGGATTTTATACCCTGAATTCCTCAGACAGGACTCCAAAGACATGAGGACTGAGAATTTCACTCTTTGAAATCACATTTGGAAAATCAGAGCTGGGGCCAAACCTCTTCCCTGGGAATGCTCCTACTCAGCAGCTGGGAGCCAGCTCTGAAATCAAGGTCTTTTTGGAAAAAGCCAATGGAAACGGGCAGACCAAATTTCCAAGAGCCATCATCTGGCTGCCCAAGGCTACTGAATGGATAGGGAGGTTCTGGCCCCACATGTGTGAGTGACCAAGCTGTAACCCATAAACTTCCACTGGCAGAAAGCTCCACCAGAGCTGTAAAACCTGGATCAGGAACTTCCTTAGGTGACTGATTAGCAGTGTGTCAGTAGCAACACCTTGCAACAAAAGTGATAAGTGACAAATTTGAGGAGTTTTACAGTACTAATGCTTGTTATTGCTTCTCACAAAATGTTACCAAGCTTACAATAATCTTTACACTTTCAGCAAAAATGTGAACAGTATATTTGAATATATTAAAAAGAATTAAAAAAACATTTCACAAAAAACATTTGTTGCCATATGAAAGTCTTTCAGCAATAAATGCCCACACCAGTATTTAAACATTGTTAAAAGTATAATGATTTGTACTAATAAATTATGCAACAAGAGAGGTAAACAAAATAAAATTACAGTATAGCTCTCCATGTTCCTCCACCGAGCATCCGCAGCTTTCGGAAGCTCCATTTTAGATGACTAATTAAGAAACTGATATTTTCAGAGCAACAAAAATAAAAGCTTTTATTTGTTCATTTGAATATAAAACAGGCGTTATCACAGATGTACAAAGCGTACTGGTGGTTTAACATACAAGAAGGTTGCTGTCCTTTGCACATAAAAATTTTTGTTTGAATCTGTGATTGGCTGAGTTACATGAATTTCTCTAACCAGTCACCACACTCTATGAAATAACGCTGCTAACATTCAACTGATAAAAGGGACAGTCTTCCCTTGGGTAAAGTGTCAAGCAGGATTAAATATATATAATAAACAAGCACCATGAGGAATCTGCTCCTGTTTGATTAGTTTTGTGTTTAAATGTTCATTGTGTACCCTCTCTTTTTGTGCATGTGCATCGAGTTGATTACATGGTTTTGTCTGACTCCAAAAGCACAAGGTCACAAGACAAACATTTTATACATTCTCATGAATGGTTTATCTACAGTACAGTTTCTAATACAGAACAATCCTTCTTTATTGCTCAGTCTGATGGTGCTTAAATGTTTCCTTCCTTTTGCTTGCACAACAAAACCAGAAACTCAGTTTATCATTTCTCTTAACTCAGGATTTAACAACCACAGATGACAGGTTGCAGAAGAGAGCTGTTATTAACTGCGTTTCACAACTGCATTGCAGTTCTTTTATTCTCTACAAATGCAAAGTTGACTTCGTGAAGGTTAAAGTGATGCTTTGAACGACAGCGAGATTTGTTTTGCAGTACTGAGATCAGCAATAGCAGGACTTCACAAGTTAGTTCACACACTGCAATTATGTTTGTAATCAATCAACATCTTGTCTGAAACCTTACAACAACTTGCCATTAAGAACAGATTTTATTCTTTTTAGGGAGCAGAAAATGAATTTGACAAAGTATGGGATTGGTCTGCAGAGCATGAATAGGGCTATTCACAGGACAGTGAGGGCGGAAAAGATGGCCTGAAAGAAAACGCGTCTGACGTGGCGAGATGCTCTGTACTGTACATGCAGACTAAAACGTCCCTACCTTTTAAAAAGATTTTTAACACCCAGCATCGAGACTCCCTTATACGTGATATAAACATGATAACATTTGCCCTGCAACAATCTTAGTCATGCATATCCGGTAATGAGAGCCAGCACATGAACGTCATTTGGGACAAATAAGAAAAGCATTCTTGGACTGCAGCTGGTAAATCCCACTCTCGATCACAAACAGGTCAATTCAGTTACAACCACATGAAGGAAGGGGAAGGTTTTAAAAAAGGGGGCACGGGGGGCAGGGAAGACAACAGAACTGGGGACTCAAACCCCTCTTTTCTCCAAAGGTAGTAAAATGAAGGCAGCTGTGATGCATGTTTTCCTACTCTTCTCCCGCGATGGCCTCAGGCTGGAGACCGCGGGGCTCTTCCGTTCCTTAACCAGGCAGATGGGTTCCTCTGATGTTTCAATGGGTTTGGGGATTAGTTAGCAGATGCACGGTCCGTGCCAAAGGGTGGTAGTGACTGTACGCTCCTCTCCGTTACGGAATAAATTAAAGACCATCCAAACAATCGTTTCCTGAAAATGTAAACTGGAAGCGTTGGCCACCGAGCTACGTGTCCTAGCTGAGAGGCAAATTGATAACTCTGTGCAAAAAACCCCAAAATTTTTCCTTATAGCAGTAAAAACACCAACTAAAACAATGAAAAAAATTGTGCAACAAAGTTCTGCAGCTAGACAACAGTGCTATTCCTCAACCTGCCTTTTCTACGTCTAACAAGTGTATGCACATGCCAGCACGAATATTTATTGTTGCCTCCATGGCAAAGAAAAGAAAATTATTGTAGTGCATTTTTAGTCTTAAATTCATTCACTGCCTTAAAGGCAGCAATAATTTCACTTGCTGGTATCTAGAGGATTCTTTTTGACAGGGATACTTAGCAATCCAGGATTGCTTTTTTTTCTTTTTCCAAAAAATTTGTGAGTAACATTTGATTATCTACAGTGGGAGACACCATGCAAGTGACAAGTACTGCATTTTAATCTTTAAAATCTTTTGTCATTAGTGAATTTATATTTCATATATATATATTTGATGTGATACTATCCACTCAAGATAATACAACACTTTGTTTTTATATTAGCAAACATTTCAAGAGTTTAATATTCTTGAATGTTTCTTCTCTTTTATACTTCTAAAGAGATCAAAATAAATTAAACGTTTTGTACATAATTACAGAAGAAGTAGTTAACTTATTTTATCTTTTTAGTTTAGTACAAAGATATTTGCAAGCTCATTGCCGAAATACACCTTATTTATAAATTTCTTCCATTCTAACGCTAACAGCAAAGGCTCTTTGGCCTTTGGGCTTTCAGCATCTCTGACAGAAAGCTGCAAGATTTCTAATTGAAAGGTGCTACTTTGGGTTTTCTCCTCGTACCACTACATATTTTCCTAAGATGTGGGATCTAAAATGGCTTAAGTTAGTAATGGATCTGTATTCATCAGCTTTTTATGACATATTAAAACAAATGAAGGAAACAACTATTTGTATTAGTATGCAAATTGTTTTAAAAGAATCCATTTGGAGGGCAGAATAAAAAAAAAAATCTACTTCAGCTTACTTAATGTAAAATACAAAGCCACATTTACTCAAAAAGCAGTATTGTCCAATAAGCAAAAAAAAAAAAAAGTTTAAAATGGGCTTTTCCAACACACTGAAGGGCCTTACCCCATAGTCCTTCTTTTCTAAAATTTAGTGGTAAAAGAAAACATTTCACATTATATTTCCTGCCAATCGTGACTGCTTTGAAAAGTCGTAATAGAAACAGTTCCATTCTGATGAGTGTCAGCATCTTATCTGCACACTTTTTTAGTGGACACAAAAAAATTTTATACATCTATAGTAAAGTCCATGGAAGCTTTAAGGTACAAGACTACATGTTGTAGGCCACATAGATGGGATCTAGCTGGTCTGCCAAAAATCCATCTCGTAGGTGCATACGTTGTTTCTCTCCACGGGAGTTGATAGGAATTACACCAATGTCCACAACCACCACCACCCCTACAATCAGGTAGTGTTCCTCCAGGACCACGTTGGTGACCAAAGGAACAAGGTCCAAAGCTTCTTGCTCAGATCCATCCAGCTCCACTACAACGACCAATAAATTTGTCCAGGTAAACACCGCACTGGAACAAAAGAAAAAATAGTATTAGTTGTGGGGTTTTTTCACCCATTTCATTTTTTATCCCTTTTCTTGTACCTTGGTTACTTTTTGTTGGAGCTCCTTGGGCTCCTTCCATGTGCTCAGGACAAAGTGTAAACAGCAAGAGAGAACACGCTGCAGGCAGGGGCAGAACAGCCCCATGAGCTCTCTCTTTAATACTGCTGCAATTTTAAGCATTAGGCTGAACTTTACAGAAACTTGCATGCCATAGAAGGAAGTAATAAGACAGCATGTGGTTCCCTCTGAAGCCAGGGAAGTGCCACAGCTCTGCTGTGTTCATGGAGTGGTGTGTGTGTGGAGGTGTCTTCTCTGGGGTTTTTTGAAGAGCAGCCCAGAAAACCAAGGAAGTTAAGAGAGGAGGCACCAAGAAGAACAGCAGGAGCATAGTCTGAGCTGAAAGGTCTGTGGGATAACCCCTGCTGATGCAGGGGTGTGGAGCCCTGGGAGTGCACATGGCACAGTGCAGGCTGGCAGGGGTGCCCGGGGAGGGGGCACCCTCCCTGCTCCTGCTCGTGTCCACGGGAATGGGCTGGCTGCTGACCAGGCAGGTCAGAGCTCAGCACAAAAAAGCTGCAATTCTTCTGGACCAATTGGTTTCCATAGAACTAAGGCTGTGTCTCCATCTGCTTTATTTTGTCTGTTTTATTTCTGGTGGGTTTAAGGGGACAAGAGTTTTAACATTCCCGATTAACACTTGAGACGGTTAAGGGAACACCATTATCCCCAGTATCTACTCTTTGCTAAAAGAACTTTGTAAGGTCCCAAAGTTTTGGTTAAGCCCTTGAGCCAAAGCAGGTAAAATTTGGGTTCTGCTACCTGGGATCGTTTCTGGGTAAGGATAATGCATTTTTCCTTCCAAATATGGAGGCTAGAAGGGTATCAAAGTCTGCTGTATGCTTCCATCCAGAGTAGTTTTACAGCTTCCCTCCATCCTCCTCCTCACAACTCCAGAGTCTCCAGAGTCCTGCATCTCATGGGAGGTCAACACAGCTGAGCTACAAAGAGCAATCTCATTCTTCCTTGCAGGTGTTTAAATCACTTCTTCCTCTAGCTTATTCCACAGAATAAATAATAATATTCTACACATGTAAGCATACATCAAGCCCTGTACTTTACTTGCCTTTACCTCATAAAACCAGGGGATAACTTCCCAGAACTGTCTTGAGCATAAGCATCTGAAAGTCAGAATATATTATGTACATAAGCCATCTTCAAAAAGAGCTTCTTACCCTAAGGTCATTGCTTGATTGAGACAGAAGTGCAGTGTTTTAGCCTCTTAAGACAGCTCTGAAAATCCATGTACTGTGGAAAAATATCTTACTTTGCCCAAAAATTAGCTATGAAAATGTGTTCTATGTTGATGCTTGACAGAATGATTTTAGGGGAAAAGTACTTAACTCTTAAAAAAAAATATTTTCAGATCGTGCCAAAGTACTATTTGATTGAATTCTTATGTGCTTATTGATCTGGAAAACTAATGAGCAGCCAAAGCAAGGCTGAGAAAGCCCCTTTTGACTTAGTACTGCTGTGAAATGAATTTTCATTTGTAATTATGCTTTCACAGGCATTCTAGTAAGTTTTGATTGATTCCGAATATTAACAAAATGAAGTATCAATCTGCACAGCTGACCATCTCCAGAGAGGGCCTGGAATTTTTATCGATTGATGTACAAACATCTAAAGTGGTATTATATATTTTTTAACAAAAAAACCCCTGGGGAGGTTCATTGAAATGTAAGTTAGCATTTAAAACCATGCCTGGAAACTACTGTTAGCTTGTTACTTGGGAAAGCAATTAATAGCAAGATTCAGGAGCAGGTCCCTAAAACATGGCTCAGAATAAATTAGTTTGTATGAATTCAGGAAACTGATTCCCAAAACTTTCATGAAGCTTCTATTAGGCCCTAAAAATCAGTGACACTCCCAAGAGGCTTCAATTTAATTTAAAACTAATTTCATATGTCATGCTTCTAACTCATTGGTGATCACTGGAAGTAAAAGAAAATATTGCTTTTTATGTTCTTATTGGTTGAGATGAAGATACATTAGCCAGTGTGTCTCTCTTATGCATACATCAACTTTCTAGCCCTGATGAATAAAAAAGAAATGAAAAAGCTAGGGACAAGGAAGGCTGACCTTTCCTTAAGAAATAATTGAGTTACAATAATCAAGTCACACCCAATAGATGCAAAACAGTCGATGCACTGAGCTGGGAATGGCTCCTCCTGCTGCTTCCATGTCACCAAATGCTACAGGAAAAACCAGGAAGTTGTAAAAACACCTCCAGGGAAAGAAGCTCCTAATTGTTTTCTTCTCCAAATACTTGTGTAGCTTTGTGTAAAATGTGCTTCTAAGCAAATTCCAGGAAGATCTGTTCTGCTCCCCTTTTGAGACTTTGACATTTAAATGAGTCAACCATGTGCTTTAATTAAAACACATACATTAAAACACATATTGTGGTATTAGAAACACTTCCAAAATGCAGTGTGGGTTTACATCACAATAAAACCAGACTGTGCCACTCTTTCACTTGTTATGTATTGAGACACAGGAGGTCCAGAGTCAGAGGTTGTTGATTTTGTACTAAAATTTCTTAAGAGACAAGAATAATTTTAAATGACCTTTCAGATCTGATCCTCAATGACAGAAGCTGCCCAGCAGGATCCCATGTCAGTCAACAAATCTCCAAGTCCCTCAATGGTGTCCAGTGTTACAAAATGAGCTGCTTTTCTCAGAGGCTGTTTTTACAACCTATCAACTGGACATACCCAGCATCTTCTGTGTGCAACAGGAATTGATGAAGTTAAATCCTTAACGGGGCACTTTAACCAAAACAAGAAAAGAGGCTCATGTCCCTGTCCACAGAAAGGGATATACAAAGTATAAATTAAAATAAGGAGTTAGCTGGCTATTATTTTGTCAAGGGATGTTTCACAAAGACAAAAGGAGGGTCTCTAAGAGAAGCTGAAAGAGAAGTTACGTGAGAGAAGTCAAGGACAGTCAGGACAAGGACTGTGAATGAAAACTCCATGATGGTTATTTGGAAGAGCATTGGTTAGGAAAAGGCTGGGAACTGTGAGCAAATCAGACATTGTCACTCTGAATAACTGTGTGTCCTTTTCTGCAGGGACCACATCTGAGACACATCTAATTCATCAGCAATCTCTCTTTTTGAGGGAAAAATAACCCTGAAATATTAGCCTTAAATATTGGCCTTTGGGTAAAGGGTAGCAACAGTACAGAGTGTTTTCTGAATTCTCACTCCTGTGCCTTGTAAATTATCACCCAACTACGGGGAAGAGTTAAGGTACTGAGAATTATCTGCATGTACTTCTTGCAAAAATTCAAGTTGCGATTTTCTCTGGTTGTTCCAGCTTATCCCCAACCCTTTTCCTGTTGCCACTTTTTCACTCAGGATTTCCATGGTTCTGGAACAAAAAGGATCCTCAAAGTGCTCACAGCAATCTCGAAAGCAGGAACATAATTTAAGCATTTTTTGGTACTGAAAACCATTTCTGCAATGTGATATGGCTACTTTATTCACTGCCTGTGAGCTCATAATTTGAGGGGACACAAACCTCTGACAAACAGATACTCCTGAACACAGCGATTTATGAATCTATGGCCATCTTAGAATAGAGCAGTGCTTAAACAGCTTGATCTGAAAACTTTCCATCCACTGCTGGTACTGATCTGACACATTTTCAAGGGCAATTTCATGACATCCTTAAAGTGTTCATACTGGTCTATATGAAGGCACAGAACCCAGCTCCCTGTGTAATGCCTGTCTGGCACAAGACCATACCAGCAGTGATGATGCTCAAGGGAGGAGGCAATAAGGGAAAACCTCAGTTACAGTCATCCAAGCAACTAATTGCATTCATTTTAACTGATGTTTAAGAAAAAAGCAAAGTCTTTTACTAAAGAAACCAGTTCAGTCGCTGTGCTTCATTCATTATTAAGCCTCCTGCTCCAGGCCACACCTCTGCAACCAGGAGTGAAAAGAAAAATGCACTAAATTGCTCTGCTTATTGTGACAGATTCATTTTGGTTGAAAGGTGAATAGCTGAGCTGAGGTTGTATCAAAACAAAACGACTACCTGACTGAGTCTTCTGATGCAAGAATAATGAAAAGCAATTTGTGCTCATGTCGGCCTCAGGAAATGATTTCCTGCTGTGTACATCTGAGGATGATACATTGATTAAGACAACATCATTACTAACTCATTGATTTACTGCTTCAATTTCCATTGTGACCTTGATTTGATCACTGCTTCATTTAGTAATAACCAATTCAAAAATAACAGTGTGTTCACTAATAAAATTTATTAGTGTGTTCATTTATTTGATATGTTTGCTTGCTTACTCAAAAAAAAAAACAAAACATACTGAATGAAATTATCAGAAATCTGTTTGTGAAAAGTTTCATCCTAAGGACACATTTGCAGCTGGGTTATAAATCCTGTGACCATCCCGACAGGCCATTTCCTGGATCAATTGCAATATCCAAGGAAAAAACCCAGACATTATAGATACTTCAGCTTTTTATAAGGGCCCTGGTGTTATACAATCCTTACCATTCTGTGATGCTCTTGTGTGCTCTAATTACAGAGGTTTCAATATCGATCGGATGGTACCTCATCCCTCGCAATTCCATGGCTTCATCTAATGCACCCACCACATAAAGTGCATCATGGCGTTCTGGTGGTGAGGGAGAAAAAAAAGAGAAAGATTCTTTTCTCCAGTACATTAAATTACAGAAATGTTCACATTGAGAATTAAGTAAAATAAGTACAACATAAGTTATCCTCGAATTTCTGAAACCCCGAAGTGATTTCCGTACTAATGAGCATTTTCCATTACTGAAGTGCAATGCAGAGCCAAAAACAGAAGAAAGGAAGGCAGAAATACTATTCCCATTTGGAAAAGTCAAAGGCAGAAATCTTTATCCAAAGACAGTGGCATAATTCCTGTTTTTCTCCCAGGTGGATGCAGAACACATTCTTTTTTTTAAGGCACACTGAACAGACAATATTTCTTTCTCTGTTTTTTCAAAGAGAAAGAATAGATTTGATCCTAACAGTGTGGCTGATGTTCTTCCAATTGCTTTGAGATGGTCACTACAGATGCTTTTGATCTATTTCAAAGGCGTTTATCAATAAACTAAAACCATGCTATAGCTAGATAGCAAATTTCTTATTCAGGTAACTTAAGCATAACACTATTATAGCCCATATTTTTTACCTACTGAAGAAACAAATGAGGCTGAAATTACACTTTTAAAAGGTATTAGGCTGAAAATAAACAATTACATGGTAGTCATAAAAAAATATTTGCTAATAGACTTAAAAGCAGATAACTGACTCTTTTGGGTGAATTTGAATAATTGCGTGGTGGTACTGTAACAACAATATGAGGTCTACTTAATAAAGGGCTGAGAACTTTGCACTGGGAGCTAAAAGGAGAATGGAGCAGCTCTTCACTAGGAGAATACCTAAGCTATGGGACTGCTTAAGTTGCAATATGCTCAGAGAATCCTGAATTTTCTCAGGGTTGGGCTATCATTATGAAATCATTATGAAAAAAGCCTGTGCAACCCAAAGTAAATCTCTTCAGAAGGTGCCAATATAAGGACATGGCAGCAGGCCTAATCCACAGGGATTACCAAAATGTTTTCAGATTTGATGAATTCTTTCTTTGGCTGAATAGCAGCTATCCTAATGGCCCTGGGATCACTCCTGGAGGTGTTCATAGCATTGCTGGAAACCCTACTTGGCCAACAGCCTCCCCTGGCCAGCACAGCCACAGCCACTTGTGGCACTGTGCTCCTCAAAAATCACAGAAAAAAACATTTTCCCAAGCATAGATTTTATGTGCCTGGCAGCACTGGCTCACTTACGTGTGTACAAGAGACAAGGAACCTCATTAAAACAAGTAAGGGAATCCTGTCCCTTCCTGACAGAAACCCACACACCCATAGCTTCTCTTGCAGGCTACTGCTTGTGTTATGCTTCAGCAACCAGCCCTCTAGGGTTAAAGAAGGAAAATCTGAGGAATGAACAGCTCCTGTGATTAGGTTTATAACAGAGGTGGTGGTCACAGGAGGGACTCAGGCTTCCACCAGGTTTTTTCCACCTGCACAAATGCATTCCTGGGGACACAACTGCCAGAGCAAATGATGGCAGTTTCAGCTGTATTTTCAGCTATATTTTTCAAGCTGAAGAAATGGGTATATTAACAGTGCCAAAAGGTCACTGTTGGAGAGGTTTTATAGCACCTGAGGTATAGCAAAGGAAAAGCAACTATTTCAGCAGGGAAATCTTGCCCTCTGACTTATTTTATGATTATTTTAACTAAGGGGGTTTTTTTGCAGTTTTATAGGTTTCACAGATGGAGCATGTTAGGTATGCAGGGCCAGAGAAGCAGTGTCACCCTCCAAATAATTCAAATTATTTGCATAGACCTAGATGAGAAACATCTTACCTCCATTTGCATCTGTGAGTTCTGTTCTTCTCAGGAACCCCAGATAACCAGTTCTTGCCCAAATAGTTTGTGTGTCTCCAAAGCTGAGTCTTGAGTTAAAATGATCTGATTGCAAAGATTCATCTCCATAGATGGTAAAATACCCACTGGCATTGTGAGTGCTGTGAACCCATATCTAAGTTAAAAGCAATTATACTGGTATTAATTAAAGTAGCTTTCGAGAATGAAGCATTATTGAAAATTCTTGATGCAAATATTTCTAGTCATAGCTAGATAATATTAAAAATGTCTTTTAATGCTGTTTCTGAACTCATAAATGACCCAGTTCTAGCACAGAGACCCCAAACTACTTTAGTAGACATTGCAGGGCAGCTCTGAGCCATGCCAAGTTCCTCACTCCTGGTTCAGTGTGTTTACCCCAGCAGAGCATCCTCCATGAACACCAGACAGACAGATTATTTTAAAGGGTGAGGCCAGGGACCTTCACCTATGGAAAAAGATTCCTTCCATTGAACTCGAAGCATCATGGAAATTTTTACAATTTCATATTAATGAACTCTTACAGAAGCTCACAAATTAGACTGTGGTTTTAATTATGATCAAACATGTTCTTCATTTTGTTAACTACATTTTTAACTGCCTGAAAATAACATTTTTTTTCTCACTCTACAAACATAAAATAAATTTGAAAAACATATAGTCTTGCTCAACTCAGCTAATGAGAATACTTCAGTGCAATGAAGCATAATGATTATGGAGAACAGCACAAGAAAACCATCTAGCTGAAATTAGACTAATCTGTAAACTTACTTTTCATGTAAGCTTCCATCAGAATTAGCGAAGCACCAAGTATAAAATACAGTTAGCAAAAGAAGACTTTTTTCATTTTTTTTACTTGAGCTGTTACTATTTAGAAACAATTTACTAACAATTTTAATAATGACACAAATATCACGGTCCACACTTTATAAAGATCAGTAGAATTCACTATGTCCTTAACTGGGCATTTGATAAGATGTATCATAGGAAATCATTAGAATGCAGAACAATAGCTTGGTCTCTGCAATTAGTTCAGAGCATACAAAGTTCAGGTTCTCATGACTCACCTCACCAAGATGAGAATCTCCTAAGGGTCCCTTTGTTTCTGGATTAGCAATAATGATACGTACTCCTGGGAGGATCTATTGAAAGAAAACATGAGGCAGTAAGAAAGCAGGTACCACCTTATCCAATTGTATGCTGACACTTTGTCCCCAAAGAACCTTCACTACAAACTACAAGAAACCCTTAAAATCCTTAAAAAGTTAAAGTAGACTTATAGTGAAAAAAAAAAAAAAATAGTCCATACATATGATAAATTCTTAGATAATTGGGAAATGTGACAAAACTGCTTCTCTTTGTGAGTGCTGTTCCATCAATAAACCTCCTCAGAAATCAAATTTTCACCTGCAGAACAAAAGTCTGACCAAAAGACTCCTGTCTCTATGAGAATACGGTATAGGAGGAGTGAGACAGATATTAGAGTAGGATAGGAAAAACCCCAATGAACCTTTGGCCTGAAACAAGGAGAAAGCCAGAGGCATCATGGAATCTCCCAGAATAATGACCTGCCAAAGACCTCAGGTAATGGACATTCAACTACAGAGGTGGATGCTGAGCACTAGAATAAAAAAGGGAGCATCCTCTGACCACGAATGTCTGCAAAACTATGGACAGAAAACTACAGATAAGCACCCACAGCATCAAATGTCCTCAGCCTGTCCCCACAGCCATGCCCCAGCAGGGACAGCCCCTCTGCAGGTGATCAGCAGCCCGTGAGCACAGCCTTGGCCATCTCAGACCAGCTCTCTCTGGAGGTGGGTTCTACATTGATGGAACTGCCGGCACCAGCGCTGCATTTGTCAGCCTCTTCAAGAACGGCACACAGGGGATGAAATACCTTCTTTTTGCATAAAAGAAGGAATTGATTTCTGCATAAAAGAGTGAGGTACAGGTTCTGAGAGAGCAGTAATGCATCAGTTACTGCCATCATGCTGTAACCTCAACAGTAAAGGAAGGTCATCAATCTGCACAGCTAATAGCTCCTTCCCCAGTACTACATTCATGTAAAAATGAACAGAAATGGATATTTACTGAAAATATTGACCATAAAAGTTACACTTAAATCTTCTTTCAGTACTTACTTTTCCAGACTCCATGAGAGGCAAACTATGTGGAGATCCTCTTTCGACTAAACGAACTCTGTAAAATAATACATGTATAATACATGGTTGCGTTCATTTGCTTTTCATTAACATTTATTTCTAAAAGGAATGGTTAATGGTGGCAGAGTTTAATGTTATTTTTGGAAGAGATGAAGCTTATATCCTGTTATGCAGAACATAATCAGACCCAATATGTAATATTAGTCAAAACTTATGGATGGGAAAATAATGAAAAAAAGATGTGTGTGAACATTTTCTAAAATAATAAATTCTTCAAATGTAGTTGGTGCCTTTTATTTGTTTTTGACAGACTTTTGTAAATGGAATTCCACGCACAAATTTATTCACGACAAGAGGGATCTAAAATATTGATTTCCCACAAGAAAGTCATAAAAGCCAGGGCACAGACACAAAAGCATGTGACCTGAGTGAGCAACCACATTCCACAAGTAGCTGACAGCTAAAATCAAAATCATGTCAAAATAACTCATAACCTGACCTCACTTCAAATCTGCATTTGCAATCTTTTAATTATTTTCAATGGCAGTGGTTGATAAACATTTTAATATTTAAAAAATTATTTAATGAAAAATGTTATTACTGCTAAAATCAGAACTGTTCTCAAAGTGTGACTTTCTGGTTGTCTCTCTTCTCTTTTAGGTAACTTATTTCCCCACTAAGTCAACTGGAATGTCATCTCTCCTTCAGTGGTATAATAGTCTGGAAGGAAATTTCTCATTTAACCTTAGAAAAGTACTCAGCAGGTCAGAACGAAAGAGACTCCCAAGATGTAAAATATATGATGATCTCAGCCAGTACATGGCAAAGAAAATTTGGTAACATCTAGTTATTCCTGTAACCTAAGTAACTTAAAACTTCTAATAACCAAGAAAACCTTAAACTTCCCACTCCTGAACAATATCCATAATCCACTTAACCAAGCTAAATCTGAACTTGTGTCCAAAGAGCTGTTCTTACCTCTTTCCTCCCTTCAGCTCCAGGCATCAGAAAGACAAAACCCTACAATACAAGATGCTTAAAAGCCAACCATGTAAAAGGTAAAGATGAAACGTCAGAAGACGAGAAAACAGGCAGGAGCAGATGGGTGGAGACCTGGATCCCATTAAGCTGAGCATAAAACTGAGTCTATTAGCAGCAGTCACAATAGATCTTTTTTTGGACTGCTTTGAGGTCTTTTCATAGACAGAGCATCACAGTGCTTAGTTTGGGAAAAGGAGGGATGAGACACAGAGAGACCTCAGCTAGAGGTCCCTTTGGAGAACAAAGCTTTGGCAAGTTCAGACCCTAAGCAGAAATGAGATAGAAAAAGATCCTTCTCTCTTTTTTTTTTTTTTTTTTTTTTCCTTTTCTCCAAGAGTCTTCTATAAAAGGTGAGACTGTTGAGGTCAAGACAGGAATAGTGAATAGTGTTTTATCTGCAGTTCTGGGAAGTCTCTCCACCTTGATGAATGGGGCAGGGCTAAGCTCTTAGATATTGCACATCAGTGTGAACAGCTCCTCTCACTAACAGAAAGATACAACCCAAACACCCAGGAATTTCAGACCTTTTTCCAAGTTGTGTTGAGAGGAAAAGGATGTAAAGTGCCCTACAAGGGGTACTGCCTGGAGCAGGCACAAGTGGGCAGCTGCAGCCTGACCTACAAGGAATCACTTTTCAACACTTGCTAAACTGCCCCTAAACTCCCAGACCAAGCCTGAAGCACGGATTACCTCCCCTGTGTGTTACCTTTAATGTTATACTGCCCTTGTTTACACTGTTATGTTACACGTGTAACACGTCTGTGTTTTCTACATTTTGTGCTGAAAAGCAGCTGAAAAGCAGTAGAGCCACCACTCGATTGATGGCAAAAGCAGTGAAGCTACAGCATCCATTTGTTCATCCACACACACAGACACAGAGCAGCAGAAAGCCAGGCCATGGGAGCCCCTCTAGAATGTGTGTGTGCAAGGCAAAATTAATGCTGCATCTACATCAGCCACACTTGCGGCAGCAAATGGCAACTAAATAGCACACAACCACCCAAATGGCAGCCAAACCATAAGTATTCAGGAGTGTTTGGCAAAGGTTTTAAAAATAACTCTGTATATATTGAAATGAAATCAAATATTGCAAAACCAGTTGCTACTAATGCCTATATATTTCTGCCTTCATATATATATATATATCTTTATCCTGTAAAATCCACATTAGTCCAGAATAGAAAATGCCTTTAATGGAATTCTTCCAAACAACTGACATCTCCAATCTTTCAATAGGTATTTGCAGACAGGTAGCTACTCTTGGAAGAAACAGTCATCATTTCACCCACTTGGTACCTCCTTTAACAGAGTTATTTTACAAGCATTTGTGAAACTGAGAAAATCTTAAAAAAGACAATTTAGAAAACCTCAGCCACAAGTACTGTTAAGAGTGATGGTGTAACAAAGGTCAGGAAGAATTTTATGTAATTTAAGATGGGTTAAAAGAGAATTCTATTTGGATAACGGTAGAGAAAACCTCTGGGGCAGGAAAAGTGTATGTCTGAACTGTCCAGCTGCCCAGAGATACTGGTGGCCTTTGCTCCCTTCCTGTCATTAAGACATGCCTCCATGAAGTGCTGCTGAACTATAGGCCTAGCGAAAATCACAAATAATAAAGCAACACATTCGATAGTCAATGGTGTGGATACTGGAAATGAATCAACAGTCATAAATCTGACAATCCCCTCTTTGCTTTCAGCATCTGTTCTTCCCATCTTGTTCTTATTATCACTGGCGTATTCTTCTAGTTCCCTTCTCCACCTGTTTCATTTAACCTTGCCTGATTTTTTAGCACATCATGATCCACAGAAGTTGCAATTTCTCACTTTCCAGCTCTGTTAAACCTCTCCCACTCTGTGCTTCCCACCTCACATCCCTACAGAGTTTTCATGGCAATGCACTAAACATAGAAATGGCATTTTCTGGACGTTTTCTGTGAGGGCCCTCTTGGTACCCAAAACCCTGGATCCCTTTATGAAAAGTTTCTGCTAAGCTCACAATCCATTGGGGAACACACTGTTCAAATCCAAAAATAATAAAAAAAATTTGCCACGAAGATATTTCAAAAAAATGTAAGTAAAACATGAGATTGAGATTCTGATGTTAGCAACTCTCATGCGCATTCTTAATTTTAAATGCTTAATAGTCTCATTAACTCTACTGGGACTAGATCTTGTGAATAAATTATGGTTATTAGGCAATAATTTTTAAAATTAGTTTTATTGTACCTCAGCATAAAATAATTCAATTGTTACCACTTTTCCTCAAGAGATTTCCCTTTTTCCACTGACAAATGCAGACACAATTGAAAACTTTGCTTCCCTCTTGAGCAAACAGCATCACTATCAAGGCTGCTCTGGTAGGCAAACTAAAAATGAGAAGCACAGGTTCCATCAGACCCTTAAAAACAACACCTCTGAATTACCCAGGTGATGCTGGCAAAGAAGCACACGGCTCCTTGCAGCCTCCCTAGGACAATGACAGCAAACACTCTCCAAATTCACAAATAATCATAACCTGCTCCAGGCAGCCCAGGTCCTGTTTCTCAGCAGTGCTCCAGAGTTCTTTGTTGGGAATGAAAACAATCTGTTACAAAGTGAGTACAGAGCCTTCCTGCTGTTTTCTTCTGCTGCTGAGCCTTGCTGGGAAGGGCAGAGGAGAACATGGCAGTAGAGCCAGAGTGGGCAAAAAGCCTGAAAATCAACTGGATGAGAGAAGTGTGCTGTCCTTGGGTGTGAAAGCTACTTTTGCACCTTCTGGTGGTTTGCAGCCAAGCTGAGAGGGAAAACAAAACTGCAACACCCAATGTAGGGCAGACACATTCCCCCCAGTAAAATGTCTCATTGGAAGACGGAGACAGAAGATATTTAAGGATCATTTTGCTGTTGCAANGAACATATTCCATCTTCTTTAAATAAAACACTTACTATAGAAAAGTAGGACTGAAATCTGACTTCAGAACAGGAACTGGCCAGCCATAACTAACCAGGCACTGCAATTACTGTGCAGCAAAGGGGTATCAAAATGCAGCACCAAGGTCTTTCTGCCCAACTATCTTACATGAAACTAAAAATTTTGTTTATGCTCCATTTTAGATCTGGTTCATTCAGTGATGAAAACTCTCCAAAATACACTGCACAGCCTGCTAATGCTTCACTCTAATCAGAGAGTTTGTCAGCAGAGCTATTAACTCTTGCTTTGGGAATCTGCAGGGGCTGGCACATGCAGAGTGGTACTAAGCAAGACTACAGAGCCAAAACTGGGCAATCCTTCAGAGCCGTCTGTGCTGCTGCTCGGAGAGAGAGTTTGGATTCTGTGATTCTAATAGAGATGGAGAGAAGCTATGAGGTCATCCAAATCTTGCTCCCTGCCAAAAAAAAGACTGCTCCCTGCAGTGCACTTTTGAGTGCTTTGCCTACTTCTGTTAGAGTATTTCAAATGATGGGTCTTCTTCCACTTCCTTTCAGGGCTTATTTCTCAGCTGAATTTATTTCAAACCCAGGAACCTTTTTTCACCCTGCAATGCTTGGCATGAATCTGTCTTAGCTTCCTCTTGTTATTTCTAC
>VZUA01104313.1:17394-35063 GCA_013401035.1 Horornis vulcanius
CCCCGCCCCAGCCTTGCCCCGCCTCGACGGCCCGCCGCGGCCTCGGGCCCCGCGCCCGGGCGGGGGGAAACGCCGGGGGCCGCCCCAAGGTCAGCGGGGGACCGGGGGCGCCCCCGGGGGCGCATCCGGCCCGGAGCTGGTGCGTGCGGTTTGTTGTTCGCACGCCCTGTGGAATTAAATAATGCCGGGGGGAGAGACCACCGCAGTTGGCGAGTCCCGCGGGGAAATGCCCCGTGTGCGGGGCTGCCTTCGAGAGCCGTGCCCGCTCCGCCGTGAGAGGTTCTCGTTTCCGTGGATTGCGATCTGCCTGGAGTGACACCCAGGCATCCCTTCGCCGACGTCGTTGTGTTCTTTTGTTGGCTTATTTTGTATACAAATATAGCTGAACGACTTTGCTGCTTTTGCGATGTGTTGCAATTTGCCAGTTGGCCGAATGTGTCATATTACCTGAGGCCTCCTGGCTTTTAAGGTTGTTTCTGGGTATATCAGAGGAGGATGAGCTCGTAACACACAGAGAAACAATATAATCGGATTTAAGCTAAGGTAGAGATTAGTACATTAAAATGATAGTTGTATCTAAGTATGGATCTAATAATTTATTTCTTTTTATCCATGCCACCTCCACGTCACTTGGCTTCCTGAGCACCGTGCCCTGGATTCAGGGGTCGTTGCATTTGCTTGAAAATAGAGGATACATGTGGTTTACGGCTTTGACTTGTGCTCCCGGTTTCAGTGGTTGCTTTTTGGATAGTCTGACCCCACATAGTTATGACATAATTATTTCCGTGACAAGAAAAGTAAGCCAGCCATGGAACTATGACTTAATTACAGTACCTGGCAGAAGATGCTATATTAGGAGGAAGAGGTCTCTTACAAACACCAATTTTGCAATGAACTTTTTAAAATCATTTTTCTACTTAACTTTAGTGAAAACCTTAATAAAATTAATTTTGTGATAAAATTACCTTTTCTCAGAACATATATTGGGATACGTTCCCAGAAGATAGACACAGAGGGATCAGAAAGTTCTTCCTGTGTTCTGTTCTTGCACAGAGGACAGCTGGGACTTTCTTCTCATACCTCAGCTTGCAGTGGTAAAGAAACTGCTGGATGCCATGGGACACCTGCACTGTGCAGGGCGTTTATCCACTTCTTCCTCTGAAGGGAATTGCTGCAATGGGGAGAAAGAAAGGGGAGGGGGAAGGATTTCCCTGTGTAGTACTTGAAAGCAAGATATTCCTGAGGAGCTCTTTTAACTGTCTTGTGGATCTGTTTTGTCAGTCATGGTTCAGGATTTTTATATTCATGTTGATTCCATAAGGCAGTTTGACTGGGTGAGAGTATATTCTGTGTTCAAGTTGCAGTCCTGGCTTTTTAAACTTTACAAAGCATTTCTACTAAATTAAGTTTATTTTTGTCACTATCTTAGTGAAATATGCAATATTGGTACTGACTTGTACTGAGAACTCATGGAAAGAAGGATCCTGCAATTTGATTAGCAGATTAATTTACACAATGGAATCAATCCAGTGGGAGTCAACAGTTCTGGTGCTTTTGGCACATTAAGACTATTTTGTATATTGCTTGATAAATTGTTTAACTTAGAAGTACAAAAGACCTAAATTTTGTAACAATGCACACAAATTTAATTTTTACTCTTTTTTTATTTTTATTTTCACAGAAATGCATGCATACATGCATGTGTACTCATACTGTATCCTTGGTTTGTAAGTTTGGTTCTAAGCTTTCGGCAAGTCTTTGGAAAAAACCCAATTTATCAGATGTTCTTAAATTTTATTTTCATTTCTGTTGACACATGAAATACTACTGCCAGCAAGAAGTAACTTTCAGATTTTAGTTTTTGGTGTCAGCAAAGCTTGACACGGGCGTCTGGAGTCAGTTTTATGTTACAAATGATTGCGACTCAGTCCACTGAGTGTGGCTGTGTTCTTGACAGCTTCCCTGAAGTCGTGATTTTCAGCATGTCTCTTGCAGTAGGGAAAGTGCTGGATGCTGGTGAACAGGCATAAGGATACTGGTAGAAGGTCTGTTTGCTTTTGCTGTGGTCTGTGAACTGGTTTGCAGTGGTGTGAAGCAGTTCAAGGACCATCCCTTCCTCAAGGATTCCAGTTTGGGTGAAGGGCTCATGGTTTGCTTAAACACAAGATCCAGATAAGCTTCTATGCCACAATACATACTGCTGCGTTGTCATTTAGCATAGCAGTGAGCATAAGTCGAGGTTAAGATCAAAGTGGAAAAAATTGGTTTCACTGTGTGGCTACCATTTAAACCAGTCTTGTAGATCATTTGAGGCCTCTGGAAGCCTCTGCAAGGCTCTAAACCAGTGCAGTGCTGTATTGTGCTTTCCCAGCCTCCTCACAGGTACTTGGACTGGTGGTGTGTGTGTTTGTTTTTGTAGTTAGAGCTCCCTTGTATCAGTTCCTGCTCTGCTCTCGGCATGAATGGTGCAGCATACGCAGAGATTTGGGGCAGGTGCTGCCCCTCTTCTGGAGTTAGGGTTTGCTGCAGTTGGGTCTGAGGTGTAAAGGACTGTTGCAGTGAAACACAGGATCAGAACCGAAATGTACACAAGCATGAGGAGCCTATATGAAATAGAGAGGTAGGGCAGGCTGTTGTAACACAGCTGGTGTGACTGAGAGAGGATGGCTTTCCTGAGCTTGGCACGGAAGGCAGCAGTAGTAGTAGGGTCAGAAAGAGGTAGTTCTTGGCATTGGGTGAGGTTAGTTTTTCTCACCTTCTCAGTGAGTCATACGGTGCTGTAGAAAAAACAGTGAGTCAATGCAGAGTAATCTGTAACAAGCAATATGGATCCCTTATGGATCGCCCATCCAGCATATTTTGCTACTTCATAATTTAATTGTAAGATACTTGCGCCTACCTATTTTACTAAGTTTTGTATCAGCCAAAGTCTTTTTTGTTACTTCATTTATTCAGCAGTACTTTTGAAAATCAGATACCATCCTGTTACTGTGTTATATATTTTACATATGTATATATACACAGTTCTTTACCTAATGATGACTCTTTAGAAGTTTTCAATCTTCCACATTGTAAATACAGCATCAGAGCTTCCTACCTTCACTGAGCCTGGAGTGCCAGTGTTGTTGCATCCTTGTTTTGTGTGTTAAAGTTTATGTACACTGTGCTGACTTCCTTCTGGGTAGATTTTGGCAGTATTACACTTACTAGGATAAATTCTATAGCCTGTAGTAAAAGGGAGTTCTGGAGCACTATGTAGCACTTACGTTTGTTACTAAGAATACCGATGGGTTTAGAGCTGGTGGAGTCTGAAGCGCTTTAGTGGCCAGTAATCTCTGATAGTTTTAGTTTTAAGTACTTTGGAAATACATCAAGCATGAGTAGTAGTTTGTACTAAGTTATGTCTAGTTCATCATAAACCAAATATAAATGTGTGATAATTTTTTTTGAACTATTGACAAAGAACATGGGAGAGGTTTGAATGATTTGTTCTCTGACAGAAAAATGGGCCTAAGGCTGTAAACAGTCAGAAGACTCCCCCCCACCCCAGCACATTAGGGGTGTCCTAGACATCACCTGTGCTGCACTCTGAGCAGAGTGCAGAAGACAACCTTTCCTATTGTTTCTGGCTGTGGCTGTAACCTTTGTTTGCAGAATTTCCTTTTATTTTTGTTGAGGAAGCTCAGCTGGGCTATATTGGTAATGAGGCGAGGGGGGCACTGAGGTTAATCACCCCACTTACTGTTGGAAGGCTGGCTGGGAGATTTGAGCTTAAGGACAATCATAATGGGAGAGATAAAAGCAGGTCTTGGATAAAATGCAAGTCTCCCTATCTCAAAGGAGGGAATGCTTTATAGAAAGAGGGTGATAACACTTATGTTTGTAGTACTTTCTGTGTTTATATTTTATCTAGTACTCCCCGGGGAAACAAAACTTACAAGTCTGTTCTCTTTCCCTTTAGTTGCCTTTCTACACGCTAGCCCCTACTTTTGGACATTTCAGCCAATTGGGACCACATTTTAGAACATATCTGAAGTAATGTCAAAGGGTTGTTGAGTTTCTGTCTGTTTTCTGGAACAATTATGCCTCAGCAGAGGAGAGGTCTCTGCTGAGGGGGAAGCAGGAGGAAGTTCCATTTCCTTGTAGGGAGTAGCTACAAACCAGACAGGGCTCCAGCAGGTCTGCCCTGCTTGCCCAAGGGGCTGGGACTGAGTGTGACAGAGGAGCACAAAATGAATGTGTAGGAAACCAGGTAGAGTCAGTTCTGCCACTAATGAAATGATAAAGAAAGCTTTGCAAAAGAGCAACTCAGAATGCAAGAGCTCACAGTTTAACTTGGCCTTCATCTTTGAAGAGGCCCTGTTATGTCAAAGTCTGACCCAAAATGTGTGTGTTTGAGGGAGTTGAATACAGTGGAACAACTTGAGAGGAAGAGGTGGAAATATCTTCTTGAAAGTTTTTTGGTGGTTTTCTTTTTCCCCGTTTGGAAGTAAGCCTTACTCTGATTCTTTGCAATTCAAATGCAGAGTTTTCTAATGCTAGTCTGCAAGGTGGAGGAAACAAATTAAACTGGCAGAAATGAAAGTGAAACATTCTTGTTTCTTCATTTCGTGGGCCTAAAATGAGTTCTAACCAAAGCTGATTTTAAACATTTTTTAATTTGGTTGCTGTAGGTATGTATAGGTTTTTTTATACTTTTCTGGAGTTTAAAGTCAGGTGGCATCTCATCTGACCTCGAGCTGATGTATTTCAGCCAGATTATTTTTCTGAAAAGAGCCAAGAACTGAGCTAGATTTCAGAGGAGTAACTGGCACTGTACACTCAGAAAGCAGGGGAAACTGAGTCCCTTGTAACACTGGGGTATTGAATAAATGAAATATGCTGAAATGGTTTCAGCAGGTTAATCATACCCCACTTTGCAGACGCAGGCAAAATGCTCTGGTTTTGTTGCCAGCCTGGCTGGGAGAAAATTCTTCTTTGATTCCAGGTCTGGCAATTTGGTATGAGCCTGAGCTTGTGAATAAGACGTGCCATCCAGGTTTCTACAAAGTTGCCACCTCAGCACTGATTCACTCCATTCCTGTGTTTTATTTCCAACCAAGTTATTTTTTTTAGAGGCACTCCTTTCCCTCTCCCCATTTCCCTCTCTCCCTCTGTCATATGTAGATGGCTGATATCTGACAGAGAATGATCTTTTTGTGTCTGTCCTGGGTTCAGGAGAAGTCTCTTTTTGTTTCTCATACTACGTTTTATTAGTTGGTTTATTGTGCAGTTCATTGTGAGATGGTAATTTGGTTACTATTGAATATGTTGCAGTAGTTTAAATTATTTTTTTGTTTGCTGAATCATTTCAATATTAAAGAGCAAAAGGAAAGAAAAAGATATCCCAAAGTTCAACAACATTATTATTGCACTTGCATTTCAGTTTCTACATTTCATTGTGGAATTCATAATTTTTCTTTTTTCATACAGAGTATTCTTGTCTTATGAAATGTCATCAACTCTTCTTTATTCATATTCTTAGGAATAAAGACTGTATCTGGTTTTTTTTTATTATTATCTACTTACATTTGATTACATTCTTGATACATACCACTATCACAGTACTCAGTTCATTAGCTGGGTTCTAGTTTTAACTAGCAGTTTCTTTAGTTACTTTTCCCCATCACATTTGTACATTTGATTAAAGGTTATATATTCTCTTCGAATATATAATTGTATATTTAATTGAATGGAGGAGATCAATAATTTGAATAATTTTTTGCGGATTTTTTAAAACCTGCTTTCAAAATTTGACTCTCACAACGTGACACATACAAAACCAAAATGCAGCCCCACTTTTCCTCCAGTGCCGGAGTTTCATGGTAGCTTTAATCTGGAAGTGGTGCCGACAGGAGTTGTCCCCACCCTACGAGTTGTTTGTTTTTGCCAGGCGCGCTCCTCCTCCTCCTGCCTGGTGCCAGCTTTATGTTAATCTGGATTGGTTTTCCGGTTTGGTTGCCGGCTGAGCTGCCCAAGGGAGGGAGAAGCCCCGGCGGTGCCGTGAGCACGGCTCGGGGAAGGGCGGTGTTGCTCCGGCTGGAGCCGGGGCTGCCCCGCGCTGCTTCCCGCTGAGCCTGGAGCCGGCCTCGGTGTGCTCCCGGCCGGAGCTGAACGGGGAACTGCTCTGTGCTTTGGGTTGGTTTGTTGGTTTGGGCAGTTCTTCTCCCCTCTTCAGGTTGAACAAGTAAAGTGTGATTAGAATTTGAAAAATCATGCTCTTGTTTCTCTTCTGGCTACATGAAATTAAAAACCAAACCCACCGTAGAGTTTAGAGACAGTGATGTGTACAGAGCTGTAACAGCTCACCATTCTCTAGAGCAGAGCTTTACACTGGTGCTCAGGGACTGGTGTGACTTGAATTTAGCCAACCTGGAGGGACCCTGGGCTCTCCTTCCCACCCTGGGGCTTCAGCAGTGCTGGTACAGCTGGGCAGGAGTTCCTGCTGCTTTTTGATTAGAATTGCTATGGCAAAGACTGGCTGCAATCCAAAGACAAATATTTGATTTTTGCGATTTTTGATCTAGAAGTAAGAACCAGGTGCAATCAGTGTTCAATAGAAAATAGTTGCAGTATTAACTGAATGTATTTGTGACATAAAATACTTGGGCGTTGGAACTAATTTAGCAATTGAGATTTTTTTTCTTCTTCAGGTTTTATATTTTACTAAAAAATGTGATGCTAACAGCATCTTCAGGAAAATTCATGTGGATTTTGTTTGTTTTTCGATTTTTCACTTTTGAAAGATACATATTTTCAATTATATCAATAGAGACACAAGATAACCATTTTTAGTACATGCTTTGTGTACTGAAGTATTTTCTGATTTGTGTCTCATTAAAATGAGAGCGAGTAACAGCATTATATAGCCTGAAAAAATTACTGTACTTTATACTGATAATATTCAGAAAGGTTTTGTTGCTTTTTTGGTTTTTTTTAGCAGACATTTTAATCTGATTTTTCATTCTGTTTCTTGTTTTTGAAGTACAAAGTATGTTGTGATACTTCTAATAGCGGTAGTTCATAGACTTTTCTATTATTTCTTTTCTTCATTAAATGATAAGTGATGGATTCTCTAAAGCCCAGAAGTTTCCATGGATCATGCATTTACCTACCAAACATGCAGCTGGACAGGAAAGAGAGAAACTCTGCACTCCATATTTTGATAATTTTACAAAAATAATTTTCTTCTTTGTCTGATGCTTCATTCTCGTGTCTAAATGTTATAAGAAAAAAAATCCAAGTCTTTGTTGCAGATTCTCACCTTCATTTTCTATATTAATAAGACTAATTCCTTACAAACAGACCAACTTGTGCTGAACCTCCTCACAGTGGAAACACAACGTTTGAGTTGTCTCCAGCATAAATCTCAGATGTTCATATACCACCTAAAAGCCTCTGGTTTAGATGAGGAAAGTTAATCTGCAACTAATCAAAATATGTATTATTTGTGGGGTTTTTTTTCTAAAAAAAAAAAAATCTTAATTGCTGGCAGATGATTTATATGAGAATAGGAGGTGCAGGTGATTGGTCAGGTTATTATTAATACTTTGAGCTGTATCTCTAAATGCTTTTTAAAATCAGTTAATAAAATGGAGCTTGCTTGCTGGAAACTGAATTAGTTTTCTCTGGTGGCTAATTTGAGCTGTGTGTTTATTGAGTGGTATTTTTTAGATGTGTTAATTTTTTTCTTTTTTTTTTTCTTTTTTTTTTCCCAGTGTAGTTGCAGACATCTTGGTTCTTATTTTTGCTCAGAAAGCCAGAAATAGGAAGGAAATAAAAAAGCAAGCTGTTGGCAGGTTTATCACTGAGTGTTTTTTAGCATGTTCTGCCATTTTTTTTATCTCTTCATAGCCCTCCTCTTTTAAATACAAATCAAAATGATCAAAATTTTCATGCGTTTTACTTTAATACTGGAATGTATTGTGAAAATGCACTTATGCCTTTGGGGGGGGAATATGCTTCCTATAGTATTTTATATTAGCACCTTCCTTTAGAGAAGTTTATTTAATGTGCTGACTACATAGAGATTTAGTCTTTTCCTTAATTTTAAAAATGTCTTATCATTATTTCTTCAGTAGACAATCAGCTACGATCCTTGCCTGCACAGAGGATTTAAAATCAACTGCAAATTGCTGAAGAATTGCACTTCAAGTGGTCTCAAGACAGGAGAAGCAGGTCTTCACTATAATGGAAGAGGCCAAGAGCTCAAAGAATGGAAATCATGACCCAAGGAAGTCTGTCCGTCTTGTCTGTGAGGAAGGCAAAACAGTCAAAGTTACAATTAATCAAAATTATAAACATAATAGAAATGACAAATCTGTGAAGGATGTTGGGAGAAGTTCTCCAAGTGGGAATAGCAGCAGAAAAAATAAACAAAATGATGTTTGTTCTGAAAAACAAGGAGAAAATAAATCATGCAAAGTAAATAGTTGTATTCCTGCAACTAAAGATTTGGGATCAAATGTTCAGGATCGAAGTCATGGAAAAGCAAAAAAATTTTCTAATTTATCATCAGCAGTGGAAAACCTGAAACAGACAAAAGCCCAACCAGTGGGAGAAAATGCTCCAGGCCCTCATGTTTCAGGGAATGGGGTCAGTATGGAAAGCTTAACAGCTACTCAGAAAGGGAAACTGGTGCTGGAAAATCCAGTGGGAGTTCATACTTTGAAGACTAGTGTTGATCAGGCTGGTGATCCTGGTAAGACTGCTGCAGATCAAAGAAAAATGGAACATAAGCCTGATGACTTCAGTAAGTATTAGTTAACACTGTCTTATTCCATTTTCTTCTGGTGCAATTGCTGACAGTCTGAAATGGGCTTTGAAATGTTTCTGTTCATGTTATTTTTTTCACACGTACGAAGTTGCTGGTTGCATTTAGAGAGAACATGATGTTAATACAAGCCTATTGCTTAGAGAACAAGAAATGATGATAATAGCTGTCCTTTTTTCTTATGCCTAAGACCTAAACATCTTTCTAAGCTACTTAGTGTGCGTGGGTTTTAGGCAATTTTGTGAATATAGTGTCTTATGAAGGGGGAGCCCTTCCTAATATCATTGCCACTTAGGGAAATGCCTGTTATTACTGCTTTTCAGAAAGATCAGGGGAAAATTGGGCAAGAATAGTCCTTATTATAGGTAGAGGGGAAACATTTACTTCTTTTCTGTGACCATTGTGCTCTTTTTGTTACTAAAAATGTTTAAAGTAGGCTTTGGCAGTGGCTTTTTGATTTAGGGAGCTCTGGAATACCCATCAGTGGTTACCCTTATGAGTGTGCATTTCTTACACATTGTTTTCAGTGTCAAAATTAAATATATTGGTCAAGCTTTGTCTCACCAGCTTAATTCCATAGCTTAGAATTTATCACTCTTCTTTAGAATGCCTTTTTTTCTTCAATGAAAATACTATTTTAAGATGCCAGCCAGTGTAGTCCTTCTGTTTGAAGTATTTCCCACAGCTACAGCAGTTGCTTGTATGGAAATACAAGGAAAATAATAAAGTGTGTGGTTTTTTTAGCTGTCTTAATAGTGTTTAACAGGAAAAACAAGTTCAAGTGGCAGCATCCTGTGATCAGTCAGCTCTTTGTAGACCACCATTGTGTACTGTGGGGACCATCTGTCACTGAGAAACCAGGACTTGAAAACTTGCTCAGCTTTGTTTGATTCCTTGCTAGTCTGGGGGCACCAATCTCATTTGAAAGGAAAGAAAAAGGAAAAGAAAAGACAAAGCACAAATAACCCTCACTTTTGCTTATGTAAAAGCAACTGGAATAATTTGCTGTAGATGTTTGCTGAGATGAGTGGCCTATGACCAATGCACAGGCATGTGGAGGAACTGGCCCTGTGGCACTGGGCTGAGTTTGGGAGCAGCAGCGTTGCTCAGTGGCTGCTGCCTGTGGGTGAGAGGTGTCACAGAGCGTTCAGGTGTGACTCCAGCAGCTTCCAGGCTGAGGGCTGGCATTGCCTCACTGGGGCTGGTGACTGTAAGGTCATTTGGGTGAACGTCTTTGAGGCAGTTCTCTGACTTACTTCCTTAACAAAATGTGTTGTGTACAATAATTTTATGCCTAATATTTATTGTTTCTTTTACAGTGGGGCATCAGGATCTCATTTACTCTGTTCTGGATAACAAAACTCTTTCTTACTTTGAACAATTTAAGAGACTGTGAATTTTACTGAAACACAGAATTAATCTACCTTTTTATTATTTTTGACAATACTCTTAGTAGCAGATTAGTCTCTGAAGTCTTTTTAAAATACTGGTTAACATACTGGAATGATTTTAATGTTTAAGGTGATCTTGGCCAGTGTTTGGATAAAAAACTGGAATGTAGCACTAATTTGTGTCTGGTTTTTAGCTGTTCTGTACTCTAATTTTCACTTTTCCTCTCCTTGGATTACTCTGAAATAACTGTTTCTTGCTTTAGGTAAAATAAAGAATTCTGAATCAACAAAAGAACATACATTGGAAGCGGATTATTTAGAAAACACTGGTGTTATTGATGAATCTAATCTGACAGTTGAACAGCAACTAGGATTGAAACAAGCTGAAGAACGTCTGGAAAGAGATTATATCTCCCGACTTGAAAAAGTAGGTTGGGTTATTTATCAGATAAAAAAGAAAATGTGTGTCCTCTTTCATTATCATCACCATATTTCTGGTTGGGTGGTATTTCTACTACAGCCTGCTGCTTCTGTTTCTTTCTTCTTTATAATGAGTCACTTTCTCATCTAAGATACTGTCTCCAGTAGTTGACTAGTTGTTCCTCCTGGCAGATGATATGGGTTGGAAACTTTGTGTTCCTTTTGTGGCACATGTAGCCTTTGCTGAACAGTATTTTTTAAATTTTCTAGCTCTGAAGGTTTACAGTTCCAGTATTTAAGTAAGTTTTTATCTTATAAGATTTCAGTCTGGTTGTCTGGAAACTCAGAATGCAGGACTGGGAAGAACCTTGAGCTTTCTTTGCTGTATGTCCTCTGACCAGTCCAAGTCCCTGTCGCTATATTGGAGATGACTGCTTAAAAATGTTCACCTGAATTGTTCTTAATATTATCTCTAGTGAAACAAATGTTGAAGTCAGTGTAGGTAACCCAGAAATTTTTGTTAATATCTAAAGGAAGCATTTTAATCCCTCATATGTTTTCCTAGGAAAATAACCAAAAGTTTATTACTTCTTTTTTATACCATTCTACACATGGGGAAATCATTCCCATTCCTGCAGTCAAACCTTCTTTAGGCTCTCTTTATTCATTGGTCTTAGGGGTTTTTAGTTCCTTATTCATTCTTGTTGCTTTTCTCTGGACACACATTGTGCAAGCAGTGTTCAAAATTGGACATGCAGTTTCAGCATGTCTTACATATAAAGTCTTACATATAAAGAGGAAAGCTGACTTCATCTCTCTGAAATATGGCATTTTTGTTTAGGATCTCTGCTTTTTTAGCAGCAGTAGGATGTTGGCTTATAGTTGGAGCAGCAATGATTCCTATAGCCTTTCCTTAAGAATTGGTCCCTCAGGTGTTCCCAGCCCTGTATGTTTTGCAGTTGATAATACCTAAGGAATGATACCTTGCTGTGATATTATTTACTTGGAGCTTATTTATTCCATTTCTCTAACTTTTTTGTGATCTCTGAATTTTTGTCATTTTGCATCTTCTGTATCCTCTTCCAAGTTAATATCTTTTACATTTATAGTCAGCACACCTTCTGTTGCATTCCCCACCTCTTCAACAAAAATGTGGAGATTTCTGCCCCTACAAGGACCCTGCTGAAGAATACTTGGCACATGCTTCTAGGTACGAGTGCTCTGAGGACAGTTCTCTCAGCAGTTTTGCTCCCACCTTCTTGTTCTTTATTTAGATAGTATTTATGGTCTCCTTTTGAGACTGATACTATGACAAGTGACAAAGACTTTGTAAAATTCAAATACAACGTCTGCTGCCACTTCTTCAAGAGCTATGACTTATCTTTTAAAAAATGACCCTAAGATTGGGTTGGTGCAATTTGTTTGTAGCAGATCAGGTTGTCACCTCTCACCTGTTTTTTCCCTATGTGCTTATTAAAAATTTATGACAGTATTTTTCTGAATGCTAATTCTGACTGGTGTCTAATTCCTTGGCTCATCTTATTTAGCCCTTTACAGACATTCTTAAGTTTCTCTTTCCTGATGATCTGGAACCTTCCCATTCTCTGTGAGTTCTTTAAAATACAACTGGCCCTTTTACAGATTAGTTCCTTTAGTATCCAAGGACAAATTTCATGAGACCTAGCTTATTTGGATGCATTTCTCTTACACAAGTAGCAGTCTGTAACTTCTCTGTCTTGTTATTTTGAGTATTTGCCCTTTTCATTGGATGTAAGCATAATTAGATGATTTAAAAAGTCTTCACAATAAAGGGAAAGTAGAAGTTACTACATGATTCAGCCTTCCTGGCAACATCTGTTGGCTTAATATTGCAGATCAATATTGTAAAGAAATGAAATTTTTTTTCAAAAATACTTTTACTGCTGATACTTTATTATAAAAGAATGATAAAATAATTTTTACCTACTTCAGTCATCAAATACTTGAATCTTCCCAGGTAGCCAGGTGTAACTGTCTATAAATTGTTTTCCAAATGGATGTTTAATTTTATCTTACTAGGTACTTGTCTTAGAGAAATTAGGGGTAAAGAGAATCAGTAATTAATGCAATATTTAAAATTTATATTTACTCTGTAGTTGGAGAGTATGAGACTTCTATTTTTTTCCAAAAGCAAAAGGTTAAACTCAGTAAGCAGTTAAGTGGAAAAACTTGCCCAAATTTAACAGTGATTTAGGTCTCTATATGGTAAGTCAGATTTGTTTAACTGATCTGTGGTCCACCTCAATGTCTTAAAATGGTGTTCATTCATTGTTGTGTCACTGTTTAAACATCTGGTATTTTCAGTGTACTTTTTGGGCTTAGTAAATATAGATATATTAGAATTAGGATGAAAAAATAGTTTTTTTCTCTCCCAGTTACTGGAAAAGTTTAACAAGTCTGGAGAAAAACTAAAGTAGTTTTTTTTAACCCTTTTGTCTCTTCATTGAGCTTTTCAAAAGGTTTCCAATCTCTGTAGCTGTGATCTGTTAGAGCAATAAAATACAATTGCAGGATGAGACAGATGAAGTGGAGTATTTGGGAACAACGCCTTCTCTTTGCAGAATCCTTTCTGCCTTTTAGTCCAGCAGGTCTTATTGGTTTCCTGGCTGAATAAACTCCACGATATCCCCTCGTGGACCCTGGCAAAACAGATTCCCTTCTTCCTCATCGTCTCTGGACGTTTGGCTGCTTCTCTCAGAGCCACTCTCCATTTGTGTACTCCATCTCTGCCAGCCTCTGTGCAAAAAGGTGCTTGTTCTGCAAGTGTCTCCAAGTCTGAGCATCCCAGAGTATTTCCCAGAGTAGAATAGCACTCATTCCTGCCAGAGGATCCCACCTTGGCCGAGCACAGGGATTAGGAGGTGGCTGTGTTCCCCCAGGCTGCCCGGCCGCACCCGTTCCAGCAGGGCAGAGCCGGGACCGTGTGACACAACAGCAGAGCTGGGCATGGCTGGGCTGGGGCCATTTCCTCACCAGAGAAAGACAGCAAGATGATGAGATTTATCCACTAATTAAAAGCTTCACATAACAGGGGAACGGCTTGCTGGCCTTTAGGTCAGCCCTAAGAAACATAAACACTTCAGTCTTAATCTTACCTCACTAAATTTACTGAGAAATGTAATATTGAAGTCATCTCACTTCTTTCCCTTGCTCTCCCCTCTTGTCATACAGGTAAAAATACACTTCTTCTTGTTTTTTGAAGATTGCTTAATGTTTGCAAAGCACCTTGACATTAAAAGTGTTACATAATAGTTAAATACAGTTTATTAATCAAAGAATTGAGTTTTTCAGGCACTACTGGTAGAAATATTTGTTTTAATCTATGGCAATTCTTCCTCAGCGCTCCCCAGAATACACCAACTGTCAGTATCTATGCAAGCTCTGCTTAGTCCACATTGAAAACATCCAGGGAGCTCATAAGCATATTAAGGAAAAACGTCATAAAAAAAATATAATGGTAAGTTAACAAAATTATGGCTATTTTTTTCTTTTCCTCCTTTGTTTTTTTAATTTTATTTTTTAAATTAAAATAATATTTTTTTTGTTACCTGGTTTGTTTTCTTTGATCATGTTCATTTAGGTGAAAGTTTGTGTGCTGAGCAGAGATCCACAAATTTCTGTTTTCTGTTTAAGAGAAAGGGCTTGATGATTTGTCCAGGCAGAGAGGAAAGGGCATTTTTGGTCATTGCTTCTGAATTAGTGTCTCTCAGTAGTGAGCAGGTCATCAGACTAGTAACAGAATGCAAAGTAACTTAGGTGAGAAATATGCATTACATAAAAATATATCAATTTTTTCTGTTTTCTGAAAATAATGCTATTGGTAGCAAGACCTCCAGGGATTGGACGTGGGGTTAGGGATGTTGTTTTTACTTTTTTTTTTTTACTTTAGATGACTTGTGAAGTTTAGATGAGTTATAGGAGGGAAGGATTCAGTTCACTTATCATCACTCTGGGTTTATTAATGTGTTTAATATAAAAAACAGTTCTAAGGCTTACAAAGAGAAAACCAGTTTCCTTATTGGATACCATGGTGCTATGGTTTGCTCTAAAGAACTGTTACATACAAGAAATCCAATAAAAGGTGCACAGATTTTCTTGCCAGCCCATTTTTGTAAACCTTGATGAAGAGCTACAGATTCCCCAGTACGTTGGATTTTGTGATTTAGATGGTTAAAATTACTCTTTCTATAACCATTCCCCAGAATTCAGTCAAATTACTTTCACATGTTTCCATGGATTTCTTGCCATGCTTCTGTTTTTCATTAATGCTCTAATTCTAAAACGTGTGCAAGTCATCACCTGGAAGACAAAAAACGCCACAAATCCATTAAATCTCAGAAAGTAACATTTTTACATTATGGTCAGTGATTATTTGTAAAGGATTCTGGTTCTCTCACTGTCTCCTAAATTGTATCATGCTTTAAAAAAGAGCCAGCCCTATGATTGATCTATAAATGTTTTCTTACCATGGTATTCATCTGGGCATGAAGATGAGAATTGAGCAGTGAGGTTTCTTTAGCACTGAGTGGAATTCTGGAGAGCAGGGAGCAGTTTCACTTTTTAACACTTATTCCAGATAGCTTTATATTGTGTGCAGCATCATGGTGGTACCTATGTAACTGTCTTTAATGTTACTTCATAAAATGCTGCTGTTTACAGCTCTGTGAGATACATGACAATCAAATAAGCTCAGAGCAGCTGTGGTTTCCCAGCTCAAGAAAAATCCTAACAGGGTGACAAAAAAACCTCACACTACTTAAAAAATGCTCATAGTCTTTCTCAGTCTAAATTTGTTCAGATAAGAGCAGAAGAGTTGAGAGAAGCAGCCTAGAACTAAACAAACATTTTCATACTGTACTGTGTTTTCTTAGTGCATATTTATTTTATGGTTATTATTTATTTCAGTCATATCTTTCAGGTAGTTGATGAATTCATGAAACAAGGTGTTATTGTACTTAGTCCCAAATGACTTGATGCATCTGACATGTTCTTGCTGTTGGATTGGATGCACTAAATCCAGTACTTTCTGGCACCAGCTGTTTAAGCAGTAATGGGACTCAACTTAAAAATTCTCTTGGATCTAGGGATACTTTTTCTGCCTCTGATATCTTTCCTTCAAGTACAATCCACTCTGAAAAAAATCCATGTGACTTTTCCAGCTCAGTTACTTTTATTATGTAGGAACAATTACAGCTTTTTATTTTCTTGGATGAATTCAGCTTCAGAACTGTCAGAAAATGTGGTTCAGGAATGGAATACAGAAGATTCTCTCCCGAACTGCCAGCTGTGAAACAACATTCTCTGTTTTTAACACTAAGCATCTCTCATTCCTGGGACCACAGTATTTTATTTGCCATTAGGCCAGGCAGAGTTCCTGCCTTTAGAAGTGTTTGGTCAGGACACAAACAGCAAACAGCATGTTCCAATATCACAGAGCACTAAGAGATAGCCTTTTCCTCTTAAAATACCAGTTTTTACTTATATCATCCACCAATTATTCAGGAAAAGCAAGAAGAAAACGAGCTGCGGGCGCTCCCTCCACCCTCGTCTGCACAGTTGGCTGCTCTGAGTTTCACTCTCATCAAGGCAGCAAATGAGCAAGGCATCTCAGATGAGGACTTCAGAATTCGGCAAGAAATTGTAAATGAGATGGAGAAAATTATTCAACAGCCCTTACCAGGTATTCATAGTATTCTCCATTTGCTTTAGGTGAAAAATTTTCATCATTTTTACATATATTTTTGATCCATTCATTAATGGTGAATGAGTGTATTTGGGGTTAAATTATCTTGCTGGTGTACAATGTTAATATTTACAGACTTTTAAATACTGGCTGGCAGCTGATTTTAAGAGAATTAACAGATGTACAAAAAGAGGAAAATATGATTGTGCTTGTTTGTCCTTCTTTCTGATATGTTTATTGAGCCTCTTTCAAGTGGTGGGATAGCATAACAAGAAGGATAATATTTACATTTGCTTCTTTGCATTGATTTCCCATCAGCTCCTATAGTTAATACACTGGGAGTTTGGAATCAGATTTTTGGAGCTGCAGTGATGTTGACTTTTTGCTAATAGTGGTTTAGTGTTCAGTGCATCTGAACAGAAGAAAATATTAATCTCGTTGCCAAAAGTTTTAAATTTTTAATTTCATCTGTATTGAAATTGGGTGTTGTTCTGTATGGTCCTTTTGTTTTAGAAATCCCTTTTTTCCCTTTGCTCTATAAAAGTATAGCAGGAGAAAGATTTTATTATCTGCAGAATGATCAGCTTTAATTTTAGGTGCTCTGTGAAGTATCTGCTTGAACATGAGGTACTGAATAGAATGGAGGTTTGTGGGGTGGAGGTTGCTAATCTGTTTGCTCTGTAAGTGGCTCCTAGTGCAAACTTCTGTTCTGGCGCTCTAGGGAGTTCTCCACTGATAGTGGGAAGCATAAGACAAAGCTTTTTCACATAACATTTTTACAGAAATACTCAAGAAAATTATTGTTACTTTGGCTGACTTGTTTGGACTGATGAGCTTCTATGGAGGTGTAGGAGTAGTGAAAGGGGAGTCTGTAATAGTAAATGACAGTTTGTTTTTCTCCTTTTCAAAGCCAGCTATGTTTTAGTGAATGTGTTTTCCTAAGTTGTAAATTCGGAAAAATTTGATTCATGCACTGTGTAGAAAACATCTGATCTTCTGGCATGATTTTTCTCTTGAGCTCATGTTAGAACTATGCAAAAATTCTTACAACTATGATAAGCCATTGGAAGAAATTGCAAATTATTATCATTAACCATGCAGACTTACATTCTGAGAGGACTGATTTCTAAGCAGTGAAAATAGGCTTGAAGCTATGTATGCGTAAGATTTATCTTCTCTTTTAAGAGTAATTTTGTTGGTGTCTCTAATTGTATGAGTTTGGTCAGAAGACACATAAAGGAAGATACACAAGAAAAACCCTCTTTGCTGTGGGGGTGGTTGAACACTGGCACAGGTTGCCTGGAGAGGTTGCGGATTCTCTATC
>VZUA01104315.1:1128-22625 GCA_013401035.1 Horornis vulcanius
GGGAAAGAGCTGGTACAGTATTTAAGACAGGAGTCTCATGAGATCGCACATGGGAGGAAAAAAATTATTATCATTTGGTTAAGCAAATTCTGGGAGCTGACCCTAACTGAACTTCCAACTGCTTCCATGTTTGACCATCATTTGATCACTCTGAATAAATAATCTTATTTGAATTTATAAAAGGCAGAAAATTCAGTCTGCAAATCCATCCTTAACAGCCGTCTCCTGCTGGGTCTTTTTATTTCCTCCCACATGGTACTCTGGATCAAAACGCTTTGGAAAAGATGAGCAATAATATCTGGCACAATGATAAAGAAAGGGATGCCTGTTCACAAAGTGACAATCAGGACTGTGTGTTTTTGTTCAAACAAAAGACATATTGGCCACTGTGAGACTCAAGAAGGCTCTCAGTGGTCTGCAGGGGCTTTTGAAGACTGTATAAACATGAAAAAAAGCAATGACTTGTTTGGTGAGCTAGAAGTAATTGAGCAGTTCAGATGAATCATGCTGTAAGAGGAGAAGAGGGGGTCTTACTAAGGAAAAATAAAAGTCTTCCATACTGGATTTTGCTAAGCTGAAGCGATAATATTATTTCAAAACAGGTAGAAAACATGTTTATATGCCACTTTTGCCATGGCATTGTATGCTCCTATGTCCAGAAAACCCCACAGTAGCGTTTGCTTGCGCATTTGAGTAATTCAGAGGTCAGTTTGGCAGTACTCAGTAATTTTCTCCTCAAGGCCATGTGGTGATTTTTACACCAAAACGTTCCCCTGTTAAATAAATGTTAGATAACACTTATGGAATTATCTCATTTTAATATTTTACTTAGTACAACAAACTTTACCTTCTTATTTTCTCATTCTGTTGTTGCAAGGACAATGCTTGTTTCCAGTCCTCCCATTTAAAAATATTTATATAGAGAATTAGTGTATTATTGTTTCTATGGGAAGTAGAAGGTATGAGTTAATAAGAAGGTTCTTTGATATGTGCCATTGCATGTAACACTCAGCTGACCCTTATGATGGAATAGTCTCACAAAACTTTATCCTTTTAAAAGGATATTTGTTTTACTTGTGTTTTCCCCCTCTGGAATCACTGGATAAACAGGTGTAATTCCAGGAGAAAATTTATCTGAATTAATCTGAACCATTTTAAACTTTTATCATACAGTGGTATCTCTGAGAATAGAGTGATTTGATATTTCAGCCTTTCAAACATACAAATTTAGAGGTGAATCCTTTCTTAGGGCCTAAGAGGGTTGCTTTTTTTCTTATTCTACATACTTCTGCATTTTATGCTTCAATTTTTCCCCTCATAATAATTTAAAGTGTAAAAAAATCATGGATCATGATAAAATGATTTTTACAGGCATAGTCATAATAGACCAATGTATCTACACTCTCCTTTCGAAAGTTATTTAGGTCATAGAATAATCTGCAAGAGAACATGAGACCAACAACCTCAGAACTTGCCACTAAAAATTTTCACATGAATGAAGCAAACATTTTGGTGTGCATTAACTCTTCAAAACTTGCCTTGAAGAAGTCATTCTTTATTTTTCTTTTACACATATTTTTCAGTGTTAATTCTGGTCTCACAGTCAGTAGCTAATACAGAATGATGGAAGAGGTAACCAGTGCTTTTCTTGCTGTTGCAATGATATTTTTGAACAGCTGGGAACAATTGTGTACCAATTTCACTGTCTGATGGCAGGGTCAGTGTTAGCTGTTGCCAGCTCATCCATCTTCCTGCCCTGCTCTTGCACAACAATGGGGGTTTCATACTATTTTCCTTTTTCCTGAGTTTGACTATTCACCATGGAGGTGGAAATAATGGCCCTAATGGCCATCAAGTCCCTGCCCTGCTTCCCCTCCTTGTTGCTAAATATAACCCTTCCATTCTCTTGGCCACACAGACACAGAAGTGTCCCAACGGCAAAGAACTGTCTGCTCCTAAGCACACTTTACATTGATTCCCTCCCTTTGCTTCCATCCTTGCCTTAAAGGAGGAAAATTGCCATGAAAATAAAAGCAGCATCTAAGTCCAGTATGTTTCCATTGTCCAGGATGTTCTTGACCCAGGCAATTCCCCTCCCCCACCCTTATTATTCATTTCATTTGGATGATTAAATTAAGCAGAAAAGGTTATTTTGTTGGAAAAGAGCCTGTATTAGTTACATGAAAGCTGTCACTGTTCCGTTTTGGCTTAGAATCCTCTCTGGCTCCCAGCAGCTAGCTGCTCTTCCCCTTTCACTGAATTTCTAGCTTCAGGCACCTCTCTGGTCCTCAAGATCTTTGTTTTTTCTTTTTCTTTTCAAAAGTGACCATGACATTCCTGAATCTGGAGCTATTCCCAGCTGTGAAGCCTTCACAGTTGTTTTGATATTGATGAACACTGCTTGCTTTCTATTGCTTCCCCTCTGTTCTGCTGTGACATTAGAAGTGCCTGAAGCTGGAGGGAGGTTGAAGATACCACACCTCACACTGATACTTCTGGCATGTGAGAGGAGTAATGGTTGTTGTCCAGGGAAATGGATTTTCTTGACTTCAAGTAGTGAGAAACATATTAATTGTTTGGCTGATCACCACTCTCTGTTTTCTTGCACAGCTCTTTTGGTTTGTAGCTGTCCTTGCATGCTCCATAGGCTCAGTTGAGCAGAGATAGCTTTTTTGTACAGGCAGTTATTGATTAAATCCTGGGCTCTTTAAAACAAATGCATTAGTGAGTGTAAAGACATTAATTGAGAAGCATTTTCTTTTAATAATGAACCTTTTTAAACAACAAAATATAAAAAAACTTCAGGTATTTAACTCTCTTAGAACAGAGCAGAACAGATTTCATACAGCAAAAGGACCTGATGTTTCTTAGTTTGTCAAAGCTCCTGAAATTTTGGAGTTTTTGAAATTATATTTCAGAGAAGAAAAATTAACCTGGCTCTTTTGTTCCACTCAAGTGACAATGATGTCATGAGAAATTAATAATAAAAATAATTTTTAGAGGTATTTTAGTGGTATTTTAACAAAATTGTAAGTACTTCCCGTGTTGGATGTTGGCTATTTTTGCCTATCTCATTGGATTATTTCATAATTTAAAATTTAAAATGTAGCTAGCATAGAAAAAAACATATATACTCTTTCATCTCACAATTTGGAGGAAAAAACAGTATATAAATGGCATAGTAGGAACAACAATAACATGGATAAATTTAATTGTTCCAGTATACTAGTTTTGCTTTCCATATTTGCTTGTTTCAGGGTGAAGGAAAACTGAATTGTCTTGACTATCCTGAAAAACATCCTCCTTCATTAGAGCAGAATGATGAGTTGCTCCTAAGGAGTACAGCTGTATGGAAGAACACTGCTGATGTTGGATTTTTCTATTACCTCGCAGCATCATCTTTGTTTTGGTCAGCATATAATGCCCCTTTTACTAAATGTTGATATGTGACATCCTTTCGACATACTGAATTTTTAATCCATTAATATTGACATCTCTGGGTTCACTGGTATATGTAATGGAGTGCAGATATTGCCTTATTATATTAATGAAGGCAAAGACCAATCCAAAGCTTTCTCAAGTGGTTGATCTATTGCCTCTGGCCACGCAGTTGTTTGCAGTGCCAACACGCAATCTATAGATGGATCAATCAAGCATGCTAATATGCAGCGTTCCCACACAGAGTAGCTGCTCTTAGTCAGAGAATAATAGGACTGGATGATGTTGTACATCTGACACAGTCTGACCATGTTTGCCATCCCCTTTGTCAGGGGGAAGTGTCTGCTCAGCTGCTGTGTGGCAGCAGCTCTGCGGTGCCGCGCGCGTTTGGGAGCCTGGCACAGCCTGTGGAGGCCAAGCGGAGGGAGCAGCCCTGCCACACTTGTGCTCTGCCCCTTCCCTGCTGCCAGAGAGGAGGGAAAAGGAGTATGGCAAGAGAGCAGAGCCCCGTGCACACACAAACATCTTTTTGTTTTGGAGGTAGCTTTGAACCAAAGCACAGTCTTCATTTAACTATAGCAGATCTGCCTTGAGGAAGAAACCGAGCAAACGAAGCTAACTCATGTCTTGCCATGGATTTGTGGTTTAATTTTGATGTATTTTGAAAGGGAAAAAATAATTTGAATACTCCGCAAAAATTTTGACAGAAGGAAAAACAAGTGATGAAAATGTAATTTTTATCTTGCTCAGAACTTCCAATCCTGAAGATTTAAATATTAATTTCTCAAATAAAATGACATTTCCATAAAATTCCAGTCTGTTCAAAACATTTTAATCTCATTTTCTTACAGTAAATTCAAGAGATTGAATACAAATTTTAATTAATTCAAATATGTCATTTTGAAAACATTTTTTGAATCAAAGTATTTTGTTTTCTATACTGAGGACACATTTAATCAGGCAAACAAAAATTGTGCCTTACCACCTTACATCGTATTTTTTCTGTTAATTAAATTTGTATGAAGAGGTTACTTGGATAAATTCAACATAGCCAAAGATGAACTATTTTTTGTTCCTTTAATATAGCTTGGAAATAAAAAAAATTGATGTTTGCTTTAGATATTTTTAAATTTAATTTTATCTGACATTGATAGTCCACATAAATAAAACTGGATGCTCAAAGGAGTTTTCTTGCACCTTCCAACAGTTGTGTTTTGGAATTTCTCTTGTTTTTTTCTTTTCAGTTTTCATAGTTTTCACTACGAATGTATGAATGTTGAGCTATGCTGCAATGTCAGATTCCATTTATTAAGAGCGTGACAGAGATTAATAAAATGCTGGACAAGCTACAAGTGATAAGAATTTCGAAAGCTCCACTGTAAAATTGAATGAAGTGGAGATAGAAATTGAAGACATGGAGATAACAATTGATGGACAGAGTCTATTCCGACTGAGAATACCAAAGAAGACTGTAGAATGCAGTGAAATTGAATTGATCACCTGGAAAATAAGGTTAGAGTAAGGAATATCAGGTGTGAGGCTTGTAGAAGTTGAGCTAATCTTTTCTGAGAGGATTATGAAGGCCAGAAAGGAGATATCTTTATGTTTTTTTAAATGTATGGCATACATGGCCTCTCATAGCTCTAGTGCCATCAATTAGCCAACACACAAGCACAGTATTTGTACAGTGTACTCCTCTTTCAGCCTCCAGTAGACAAACTAAACATTAAAATGCATGTAAGAAACTGAAATTAGGAATGACATAGTTCTAAACAATTCAGAATGATGAAAAAATTGCAGATTAAGTGATACTTTAGGCTGAACCAGAATCCAGGTAACAGAGCTGTAATGAAGCATTTACTACCATTTTGTCAGGAAAAGCCCATACCTGACTCTAAGTTAAGTCAGAATAGGAATAGTTCCCTGCCTTATATTTTTCAAAGTTTAATCTCTTAAGGTTAACTTGCTAAGGCATTAGATTCAGGTATTTTTGCTGTCTTCAAGTACACGAGGCATATAGATAAGAAGATAACTGTATCTAGACTGTAAAAAATGGCTTTGATTCAGCTGCTGAAGGTTTTATTTTCAATAATGTAGATTGTCATTGCCTTTTCTCTCAGTTCTTAACTGCTATTGCCACAGAGCTCATTTAGCTGAATTTATGTGATGTGATAAGTTAGTATTACATTTATTATCATAATTATCATGTCTGATTAATCTTGCTTATTCTGGAAAGTCATGCAAGTTTCTTACTGGAGGGCATAATTTCAAATTTTAATATTCATGTATAAGGCAGCTGACCTGAAGATTGAAAATAATTAATCTGGAATAAGGGAGTCTGTGGCAAATTAAAGACAGGTATGCTGGGAAGGTTCCAATACCCAGTGTTGACTGAAGCAGGATGAAGATGGATGTGGTGTGAAGTCAGAGGGCATGGTGATTGCTCAAGCTGCACCCATCAATCCAACGCCACACAACAAGGTTTTAAGCACTTTGCTCTCAAATTTCTCTGAGATAACGCTTTTTTTGGTCTACCCCAAGCTCATTTAGGTACCTCTGCAGATGTCATTTGTTCTGGCTGTGCATGGGATCTTCAGATAAAAACCTGCTGAAATGAGCTCAGTGCAGGATATGACTGCATTCAGTCATTCACTAAAATTCAGTAATATAGATGATGGTGTTTGCACAGGTGATCACAATTATTTCCTCTGGTCATCTCAAATTAATCTCTATGTTAAAATAATTAACCTGTCAATATTCTTTGGTGTTGATATTTTTTTCCCCATTTGGTGCCTCTTTGCAGAAATGAACAAAAAGATAGTTTCTTCCTCTTCTGTATGTATTATTATTTATGAAGTGGGGAATTACTAATTGTGCAGGCTAATTTTAATTTTATTTTCACTGACAGGAGGAGCAAAAAGACCAAGCCCCAGAGCGTTGTAGTCTACTCTGTACAAAGCACTGGAGCATTCCAGTGGAAATAACATTGCTTGTAGTATAAAACATGTAAAACGTGGACTATTTATTAAACCTGCTTTTTGCATTTAATTTTAGTAACCTCAGGTGTTTGGACAACACTAAATTCTTAATTGTTGGTAGATATACTCTAAGCTTATATGTAGACTCTCCTGCCTGAAATTTACTCAGAAAAATGCTAACAGACAGAAATCGACCATAGAGAAGAAACTGGGATGGAATTGCTCCATAAATATATGTTTGCGGGCTCCTTGTGAGTGCATTGCTTGCAAACAAGTCCGCCTAGACTATGAGGGGAGAAAAAATTATAAATAGTTAAAAGAAGGAAATCAAAATCACAGGCTAACTGTGAAGAGGCTTTGGCATGTTCTCTTTATGTTTGTATGAAGAGTAAGTTACTCAAATATTGCAAAGTTTGACTTTAAACTGCTTCTGCTCGCCATGTTTTGAATGTATTTCACTCCTTTTTGTGGATATCTCTTGGCAAACAGAATGAAACTGTTTATCATCCCATTGATATTTATTTTATTTTTATGATGGGAATTGTTTGACTTTTAGTTATTGACAGTTAGTTATTAATTAGACAAGTAGCTATTACTCCATTTAGTTTTGGTTAGTTTCTTTTGCTGTTTGCTTGTGAAAATTACGCATCATGCTCAAATGGTTGACTTACAAGATTTTCTGAAATTGCAAAATTCACCAATACCAAAAAAACCAAAACTATTTGGAACCCTTATGCCTCAAAGAATGGCTTCTATGTTTTTTCTGCCTCTTCTTTTAAAGTATCAGGTTCTATGGTTTTGCTGAATTACTTTAGTGATGGTTTTATCTGCATTTGTTTTCTGTGTCTATTAAAGATTAAAGATGATGTCTCCAGGCAATGATCATGTAGGCTAAGGCTTTCAGATTGAACGTCGTAGCAGATTTCAAGATCCTCACTCAGATAACTCATCCCTCTTGCTACATGAAAATACAATTTTCTTTTCTGAGGGCATAGCTGGAGATCTCACACTATCACAGACAAAATTTAAGGTTTTAATTGAGAAAAATACTTTGAGTAAAGATCTCTAAAACCTTGCTGTTTGTGCCCAGTGAAGAACTGTCTCCAGGGATATTGTACCTCCTTCCCATCTGCCCAGTACAGAAGTATCTAAGATGGTTACTCTGTCAGATTTTCTGTAGAGGGAAGATACTTTTCATTAGCAAACATGGGGAATATTTTGCTGACAAAGATAGGACAGTAGATAACAGCTCAAGGACTGCTAGCCTGGTTTGTTGAAGGCATCTTAAACTAGATTTCACTGGCATCTGCAAAACTAAAAATGAAAGTTCGTCTAAAATATATGTTCAGTGTTTTGTGAATATTTTACACCGCAACAGGGCTGAATTAAATCTTGCAAAATTGAACTGGGATTGGAGATCTGTCATTTTAAAAAAGACAGTTATTTTAACCTTAGTTCATAAAGTCTGCATGCCTTTTTGGATAGCATCTAAAGCAGAAATGCAGAATGTTAAATGGCACTTTTCTCCAGAAATCATGAAATTTTCAATGATGAATCATGATTTTCAAAATTTTTCCAGGCCAGTTTGTAGAGAGTGGAGATATGAATACCATTTCAGACAGCCATCCCCTGCTCTCCTGTCTGAATTTCTAAACCTTCGGCGATTAAGCTATTACTAGCTTAAATCAGTCATAGTAAATCAGTCCTGAAGGCTGATAGAAGTTGAGGTCACTGTTTCAAGGAAGAAGCGATGCTATGAAAAGAAAATGAATGTATCAAACTCACTTTACATCACATATATTCTTAGTAGTCACTATTACACATCTTTCCCTCGAAGGCCAAAGAAAAGGAGCTAATAAAAGTAGCACAAAGTTGCAGAACAAAATTATAATGCACTAGATTAGTTCATAACAGTCCATTTACCTTCAGATTTTATTGCAAGATGGCAGTATTTTAGCAGAATGCTTTTAGCTGAATGCTGGAATTCTGTGCTGTGAACTGTGAAACATGATATATTTATTTTAAATATTTATTGCTCCATTGAAAAAAAGTTGGCATATGTGTTTTAGAAATTGTCAGTTCAAATAATCAGCTTTGCCTCTTTACCAAGAAATGCACTTCTGCAAAAGTGAAAATATCTGTTGTGTGACTGCCATGATGCTGAATGCAGTGCTTGTGTGCGGTGGAGGTCTGTTTTCACACTTGTGCACTGTCAGGTCCTAAACCCTTAATTCATTTTGATTTGCCACTGTGAGGGATTTGCCACAGCATTTTCTGAATGAGAAGGCAGACACAATTATTGGGTCATGTTCTACCCCCTGTAATATTTGTGTCAGCACTTTGTTCAGCTGCAAGAAATGATATGCCTTGCATTGTGCCAGTGGTTATGCCAAATCCTTCATTCAAACTGTTTTTAATGCAAGAGCCTTTGGCAGTAATGTTAACTTTGCACAAATTTGCTGTGACCCTAGTAAGCTCCAGGGTTTGTGGTCTCTCCTGTGGCCCTGGGGATGGTGCTGGCTCCTGCCTCTGAAGGATGGCATGAGCTGTGAGGACATCCCAAGTAGGGGAGTAGAGGAACTCCGCAGTTCTGCTGTTCTGTAGCTGTGTGGTTTTGGCTGGGATAGAGTTAATTTTCCTCACTGTGCCTAGTGAGGGTCTGTGTTTTGGATTTGTGCTGAAAATAGTGTTGATCATATAGTGAAGCTTTTTTTTCTGCTGAACACAGCTTGAGAAGAACCAAAGCCTTTCCTGCCATGTTAGTGGGTGGGGGGCTGGGGTGCATGGGAAGCTGGGAGACACAGCTGGGACAGGTGACCCCAACTGACCCAAGGGGTACCCCAGACCACGGGACATCATGCTCTTTGTATAAAGTGGAGGGAAGAAGGAGGAAGGAGGAAATGTTTCAAGTGATAGTGTTTGTCTTCCCAAGTTACTGTTACCTGTTACAGGGCCCTGCTCTCCTGGGGATGGCTGTACACCTGCCTGCCCATGGGGAGTGGTGAACCAATTCCTAGTTTTGCTTTGCTTATGTGTACAGCTTTTGCTTTATCTATTAAACTGTCTTTATCTCAACCCATGTGTTGTGTAGCTTTTACTTTTCCAGTTTCCTCCCCAGTCCTGTGGTGGGTGAGTGTGTGAGCAGCTGTGTGGTACCTGGTGGCTGGCTGGGGTTAAACCACACCAGTAGGAAACTCCATCTGTCCCAGTGCATCTCCTTTGCTGATACCCTGGCTCTGTGGGCTCTGGGGGGACTGTGGTTAGACAAGGGTATGCTCTGACAAGCCCCACTGATGTAATGGCCTTCTGGTAGGACTGTGCAGGCTTCCACTTCTCAGACTATGCCTCAGGCAAAAATTCTGTGGTTGCTTCTCACCTGAAAAGCTAAGAGAAAACCTCATTTATAACTCAGCCCCATTCATACCAGACTGAGGTAGCGGTGCCCTTCTTGTGCCAATTATCCTGGATATAGTTTCCCATCATCTTACTGAGACCAAATTCTGTTTGGAATGTAATGCATTCATAAGGCAAATAAATCATAAACATTAGCTGTGCATGAGGTTTTTGCAGTTATTTAGTGCATTTTTTGACAACACAAAATTTATGATATCCTTCTTTAATCTATATGAGTTAGTAGGTAATAATAACCTATAAGAGCATAAACCAAATGACCTATAGTTAAAAAGCATTATCTAAGCCATTCCTTATGAAACCAATAACAATAAACATCTCTGTGAGTAAATTATAACATCTCTTATGTATTTAATAAGTTCTTGGTTTGATAAGCAGCAAATGAATCTAATTAAACATAAAGAAAATTCATGTTTTAGCCCTGGAACTCTGTTGATCAAAAGGTGAGAAATTTATGCAGACAATAAGCACAGTAGCTAAGGGAAAAGACAGAAACAAAACTATTAATAGATGAAATGGAGTTTATAAAATCCAATAGCTGTGCATTACCCTGCCTAAAGGTTTATTGAGTTGATATGTTTTCTTTGCCTTCCTTCCTACCTTCCTTCTTTGTTAGATGTTGCATGTTATTTAAAAAAAAGTAATAAATAATGAATGAGTAACTTTCATGCTGAAGGACTTCAAATCTATTTTTAGGTGTAAAACTGAAATATGAGAAATTCAGATAAAGTCATACGGGTAAAAGTTCATTTCACAGAATCAAAAGTCACAGAATTTTTAGGGTTGGAAGATCTGGAGAGCATCTAGCCCACCCCCCTGCCAAGACAGGGTCACCTGGAGCAGGTGACACAGGAATGAGTCCAGGTGGATTTTGAATGAGAGAGGGAAGCTCTCACTTTCCCAGAGATGGAAGCTCCCACTCCCTGGCAGCCTGTTCTTGTGCTCTTCCTCATGTTGAGGTGGAACTTGTGTTTATTTTGTAGCTATTACTCCTTTCTTGCCATGTAATTAAACACTTAAGACATACAGGAGGAACTTATAGGCACAGTTTTACTTTAGGACAGACTCCAGAACATCTAACATTAGCTAAATTGAGTAGAGAAAGGAGGTTATTTTCACAGAGTGACCTAGAACTTAGTTAAGGTGGGTGACTAAATGATATATCTAGCTCTTTCCATAGACTACCTGAGAGGACTGAAGTCCTAATGTGCATGTTTCCCTTAAATGTTTGAAGCAAGGTAAGCCAAGGACTCTGGTCTAACTGCTACAGGCTGATTGAATGTCTCTATTCTCTTGGTAATCATACCCCAATTCTCCTTGAATAGTGTTTCTTCAGACTACAATATACGTAATTAAGGAATTAAAGAAAATAGAGAAATTAAGGAAATAACAAAAATACAGTCAGGGGAAAAGTCATTGGAGGGAAGATGATATTGGTACCACAATGTTCTACTTTACATCTTTACCACATTAGTGGCTAGTAAAATCTATGGTGTATCTGTACAAGGTTTGAAATAAATATTTATGACATTAAATGTTTATGACACTGTTTTGTGACTTCATCTTGATAATGTCTTCATTTCTTTTATCATGAAGACAGCTATGACTGCTGATTTCAGCAACAGCTGGTTAGGTCACTTTAGTATAACTGAGGTACACAACAATTCTATACATCAAAAGTAGCTTCCATTATTCATTTATTTATTTGCTTATTTGTATTTTGAGTGCAAATACACTCTCCAATCTTTGTGTATTTACAGATTACTCTTGTCTTTCATCTCAACATTTCAGAAAAATATTTCTCTTATTTCTGTCTATATGAGGCAGTATGCATGTATACAGATGGTGTTAAGAAAGAGGTGTGTGTTTATCAATTTTGTATGTTTCAGGCACATATTTTTATTTGGCATAATGCATTGTCATTTTAGGCTTTACAGCTGATGAAGTTATTTCCCTTACCTAGGCTGTTGCTTATGTGGTTTTGGGTTATTTGTTCTGTTTGTTTGATTTGTTTGGGCTTTTTTCAACGAGCTTTTGAGTACAGGTAAGAGTATACACTGTGATTTTATTTGGTGTGTACATCTGTACACAGCAAGTAAGAAAAATGTCACTGGCCATCCTGAATCACAGAGTTGGAGCATTTAATCTGAAATCTATGGTATTAAAAAAAAAAGTTACAATCCTGGATTGTGATATTCATCTTCAATATTTCTTGTTTTCTTATTCTGAGAAGGAGAAGGTTCTGCCTTCACTGACACCACAAAAGAAGAACAAATGCCTGTGAGAAGCTGGGCACAGCAAAGGAGAATTTGCTAAGCATAATCAAGTAGATATTTTGGTGGAAAAAACCCCCACAAAAAATCAGTTCACCATTCTTGTTAAAACTCTGAACATGGGATTTAATCTTTTTTTCTCTGTCTGGAATCAGCTTGAATTTCTTTTTTTGTTGTTGTTTTTTTGTTGTTGTTTTTTGTTTGTTTGTTTGTTTGGTTGGTTGGTTTGTTTTGTTTTGTTTTGTTTTCCCATGTTGAGTTTTGGTGGCCTTAGCAACTAAAAGCCATAGCCCCTAATGGAGAAATTGAGGAATATTATTGCAATATGACTGGTTTTCATTAGTTCTGCTGATAGCAGAGTAAAATCTATAAAAACTTCTCTATTTGCAAAATTCTAACTGGATTGTCAACTTTTTATTCTGGTAGTTCAGAGCAAAGGACTACAGTATATCTCTTGTCAAATGGTACCAGAATACTCTGCTCCATCCTCATTATGGCACTCTAAACAAACCTTGATAGCATACCAAAGAGGACAGTCTGATATCAAAATAGAGGCACTGAAAAAACTACCTGGAAAATACATGAGTACCCCTTCACAATGCCATGGTAAACACCTTCTCCACTACCTGTAGAAAACCTAAAAAAGTAAACATAAAATGCCTGACTATGGTGAAGATGAAGCAGATACCAGCTTATGCACTAGAATTACTAAAGGTTCTGATGAAATTATTACTTTAAACTCACTGGATGTTTGTGAAGTTATTATCATCTGAACTAAGTTTCAATAAAATTGATTTTGTATTAAATACAGACTGGATTCTGAAAAATTATGCTTAGTGTGATACTTGTATTAGTAAGATACAGTAATATCCCTTTGAGGCTCTGAGAGGATACATCACAGTGGATATGTGTAAGCCTGTGCATGGGATGTCAGCTGGAACAGTCTAACTTGTGGACTAACATCAAGTCTAAAGATTATCCAATGAGAAATGAGTAATTGTAGCTCTGGCAGGGATTATTAATACATGCATTGACTGAAATCTTAATCACCCAAATCACAGGAAAAAAAAATCTTACAAAAAGATACATTCACAAGTTTTTGGCAGATGAGTGAGTCAAATGGGGATCAAAAACCCTACAGCACTGAGATGGATGGATGGTGAAGATATTTTTCTGATTATTTCTGTAGAATTAGAAAAGGATCAGGATAACCTGTGTCTTTTAGTGGCTTCTGCAACAGCAGACAATAAAAATGGTTCTTGTACAGTCCTTATGTTTGACTTTGATCTGAAGACTGAGATAACTTCTTCTGCACAGTCCCTGGAGAGCTACAGTTATCTCTGCATTGAATTTATTTGAAAGTAAACCTGAAAAATGCCAATGCTGTTTTACACAGAACTTGTGTGTTAGCTCAGATAAAGTGAAATGGCTCTAAGGTGTACAGTCATGTGGAAAAACTCTTAAGTGAGGATGTTTAGCCTGATACTGCAGCTCTAAAAGACAGAAAAAATTCTAAAGCTGGATAAACTTTGTGAAGGAACCTATACAACAATGATAAATTAAATGCTATATGGATTAAAAATCGATCTTATTTTTTTTTTTTTTTAGGGGCCTCTGCAGATACTGTCAGGTGGACAAGAGTTCACTGTGCTTCTGTCACCAGAATCAGGACTCAACTTGGGTAGCTGACAATGTAGGGAAAAAAGTCACTGGATGGATATACAATAAAGAAAAAACACACAGAATTTTTCTCCTCAAATAGACCTGAGAACAGTTGCTCGTGTCATTTGAAATAAAATCATGAAAGAGCAGCAACAGAAAAAGCTCTGAAAAAATCTGAATGGAAGTAAAACCAAAAAAAATTGTGATGATGTCTGATTAGATTAACTCTGTGTGCATGTAAATAGTTAAACTTTAATCAGACTAAGACAATTCTCATTAACCTTAAACTTTAGCCAGCTTTTCTTACAGTAGCCTTTCTTCACAGTGAATTTCCATGTCACTAAAGCCTGCTTTAGTTCCAACACATAATAAAGGCTTCCTTGTTCATATTGGTGTGTATTTCTGGCAATTTTATAAGTTGCGTAAAAGTTATTACAAATATTAGAAATAATTTCTCATGGAAATCATTGGCCCAGGAAGTATAGATTGTTGCAGTTAGATTTATCTGTAAAATTTTTCCTCCCTTCCTGTGAACAAAGAACTTTTTGGCTTGCTACAAAAATTCTGAAATCTACCATTTTGCAGGGGAAGAGCTTGATCAAGAAGACAGCCATAAACCATAGACAATGTATTAAAATGCTGAAAAAGCCTTTCCAAACTTATGTTTGGATTATGTTCTGAGTTTGTTACAAGTTCATTCAATCTCTAGGAAATGAGACCCAGCTTTAGCATGACTGCTGTAGCATGCAATAAGGAAAGTCCCAGGTCCCAAGGAAATCAGAGCTCTGGGCTGTCACACAGAATGACACCCACAGAGCAGAATCAGCTGCTTCAAACAGGCAGCATCAGCAGGGAAGAAGGTGCAGCACAAACAAACACGACTTTTAGCTCCATTAGCTTCTGAGGGGAAAAAAATCAAATACACTATTTAGGAAAGCTCTCATTTCCAGCCTAGCAAATCAGCAACTGAGTATAGCAATTAAGGAAGAACATTTCCTTGACAAGGATAGACTATGAATCTTAAAAGAGGTTTTAAAAAATTAAAAGTAAGGAAACAGCAGCTGCAGCTAGCAACAGTTGTTTCCTTTTAGCTGCAGTCATAGATTTGCTTTCTACTTGGCATTCATACTCAGCTCACCACTCTGCTGTGCTGCAGTAGTTCTTTCCCCACTAGCTGAAGAAATCTATAAGAGGAATTCTGTGTGATTTGATTTTCCCCAAAGAGTTCACAAAGCCTTTAAGGGTATATGAATCTTCTTTCACATTTCTCATAGGATAAAATTACTGACTGAAACAAAGTTGGATGGCAAATGATTTGGCAATACCTACTCCAACTGTTGAGGAATATCTAGAGAGCACAGTAACAGAAGTATCTTCAGAGTAATCTTATTTTTTCTCTGTTTCATTGTCAAAGGAGTCTTATCCATTGTCTGTTGAGGTCACAGAACTTCAGATGCTCATTTTTGAATAATTTTTACGAAATTAATTGATTTCACCGGAGATTTTCAGTGGAAAAAGGAAGAGTAATATATGTCCCTATAGTTTTGGTGAATCAGGCTGCCAGATATAGCAGTGATTGTAAATACAAAACTTATGCCCGTGACAAAATGCCAAACTAGATATTTTGTCTCTCAGTCATAGCTGTTCTGTTTAGGTTTTGGGGTTTTGTTTGTTTGTTTGTTTGTTTGTTGTTTTTTTTTAGTATTTTCTTTGTTTGCCAGATACTAGTCAAATACTGAATCCAACAGCCCTGAGATCAGCATGTGTGATGTTCTGCCTTTCTGTTTCCCTCTCATTCTCTAGCTGTTGAGTTTACTGGTGGCAATGTTGCTGAACAAGGAAGAAATATGTAATGCACTTCACTGAAATGTCTAGTTTGATGGAGGCATGGAAAATTAAACATGATTGAGACTAGGATATTTTTTAGTCCATAGGTAAAATCAGGTAGGAAGCCATTTGGACTTCAACAAATTTTGATTTTACTAGCTTTTGCTCAGTGTGATAATACTTCAAATGAAATTTTTTTCTGAAGATGATATTACAATGGTCCCAGCTGCATCTATAGCTCATATAAAGCAGTTATTGAAAAATCCAGCCTGCATATTGATTATTACCATGGTTTTGGAGGTTATGTGATTTGCCATGGAATTAAATGTTTCAAGTATATACAGTTAAAGGTGCTCTGGTTGATGAGAAAGACAGGTTTGGCTTTAAAAAAGCTCCTTACTACAGGGAAGTCTCTAGACGTTTTTTCACAGAAACCACCAGAACTTCCATAGTATTTCAGTTTACAAGCATGAAGGCCATATGACAAGATGTCTATATGTATATGCATATACAGACACAATGTATATATGTATAAAGATAGGTTTATATAATACATAAATATAGATATATACCCATATGTTCATATATGGATATACACTGTATATCCATGCATTCATATACAAGATCCTCTCAAAAGTTATTTCTGTTTCCAACAATGAAAAAGACTTGTAGAAAAACAGCATCCACCATGCCCTAGCAGTAACAGATGCACCACCTGTTTATTGAGGGCTTTTTCCTCGCTTGAATCTTGTTTTGTACACAGGCTCAGGCTGTACTTCCTTTCTGGCATGCATTTTCATGCCAAGTAATTACAATGATTTAGCAAGACGTAAGTCAGATTCATCGTCTAAAGGCCAGATTCTGCTTATCCCTCCTCAGGAAGTTTCCTTCTCCCTCTTTTCGTTTATGCTCACTCAAGACTAAGCAGAGCTCAGGAAGGAAGGAGAGATGTTTTTGCCATCACTTGGTGGGCAGGACAAGACGAGGATTTGTCAAGGGCAGGTGGCAGGAGCGCTCCCGATGGACACAAGGGCAGCAGCAGGAGCAGCTGCAGCTGGGTGTGAGCACACCGGGTGGGGGCTGCTGAACGGCAGGGTTTGGCTCTGGGATGGGACAGTGCAGGGAGCAGACAACAACCCCGGCAGGGGAGGAGAGGAGGAAGGCTATCCTTCCAAAACAAGCAGGAGAATTAAATTGCACCTTAAAGTGTCCTCGGGGTGCTCTCATGCAGGGAATCAGAGGGATGCAGGCAGAGCCCCTGCCAGTGCTCACCGCTCTATTCTGGCATCTGCATCTTGCGTGATGTATATGATATGATAAGATATGACCCATCACATAAGATGGTAAAGAAGAGCTGAACTAAGCAGACACTGCGCTTCCCTACTGATAAAATACTCCTTTGTAGGTGTGTGTTATTTTTCTTCAAAGCTCTTTTAGCTTTCTCATACTGTTTCTATCCTTTCAGATGCTTTTACCTAAGTAATCGAAACTTAGATTTAGCATTTTTTCATGAAAATATATATTCATGCTTCAAAACATTTCCTTTAGCAAGACAAAATAAATTTTAGTGAGTTTCCTAGGATTCATTTCTTTACATAGTCTGGAAATTTTTTTGCCAACAAAAGCAATTTCATTTTGCCAGTAACCCTGTAAGGCTGCTACTGAGACAGCATAAAGTGGATATTAAACATTCACCAAGAAAAGACCTAAAGGCTCACATTTAAAACAGGAATTTATAATCTGATAATTAAAATTTGAAGGGAGTGTGTGTCTGGGGGATTGACTCTGTTCCTGTTAGTTTTTTAACTCCTTGCCAGCTTTAATTTCAAAACTGCATTATCTTTTTTGACATTTTAGCGTAACAAAATAACTCAACATGGTTAAAAGTACAGTGTCTCCCCAAGGCAATTATCCAGAACAAAAAGGACAGAGGAAGTTTCTTAATATGTGATCTGGTCTCAGACCATCCGGTCAACCATGGCAGAACACTATTGAAAACAGTAATTGGTAAGATACTTTTTCAACAATGAAAGACTTCAGATGGCAACAAACGAGCAACAGATCAAAGGTGTGCAACAGCAGTGACACAATATGCATTTTAAAAGGGGAGCTACAATTCTCACTTGTTTCTTGCATTTTCTTTGTATAGAATTATTTAGGAGATCAGAAATAAAAAAAAAAAAAACCAAACCAAACCAAACCAAAAACAAAACCAAAAACAAACAAACAAACAAAAAAAAACCACCAAAAAAAAAACCCCAAAAAAACCCAAAAACATTTCTAGCCTGTAACTTGATGAAAATGTTTTTCATAATAAACTTATGCTTCCTTTGTAGCCAGTACTTTCTTAGCCTTTTGAAAAGTCCATTTGTGCACAGAAACTGTTTTCAGATTAAGTCAACATTAGCTTTCTGAGGTAGGCTTTTGGACTTCAAAAGGACAGAATCATCTGGTTTTTGAAGGCAACAATTTTTAAAGCTGTATTCAAAGTAAAGTATAACTATATTCAAATGCATTTAAATTCATTTTTAAACTCCTAAATCATTCTTTTAGTCTCTAAAGGACTCCTACATCAAATTAAAAAATGAGCTCTAGAAAGTTCTTCTAAAAAGTATTTAGAAAGTTCTTTAAAAGAGTATTTCAGTGCACCTATAGCAAGGGCTTTGCACAGCTGATGAAAGACATAAAAAGCAGTTAAGAAAATCAATTCTTATTAGACTCCATAATTTCTAAGAAACAGTAATATTGCCTTATAGAAGGCTTTGGTTCAAGAGTCTATTCTAAGCCAATTGTGGTATAGTTTGGTGGGATGCTATTACAAGCACAGAGCAATAAAATGCTATTACATTACAGCTTTTTAATATTAAAGCTAATCTAGGAGATTTTATTCATTAATTGTATGACTAATGTAAGGATAAGGTTTACATATATCTCAAGGTTACTTTTAATTTTGCATTTGCTCTTTTGTATATGTAATCATTTTTGTCTGTAAAAACCCAGGAAAGTGTATTTCCTTGGTGATCTTATTTTGTCAATCTTTCACGCCAAATGTATTGTCCAGCCCCAACATAAGCTTTTCCAGGGGGCAGCAGCCTTAGTGGCTAATAGCCAAATAACATTTAGTTCACTTAGAATATAAAACCAAGATTTTTGTGCATCACCCAATTTAGGAAGAGCTTTTTAAAAGACCTTTTATGACAGATAATTGGTGGCTTAAACAGATGGGTATAAGGAGAGGAGGACCTGGTGTCAGGGGACCAAAGATTAAATCAGCATTTTAAAAAAACAAACCCTTTGCAGCATGACTGCTTTAAAGCCTGCATTTCACATCTTATTCACATCCATTATTGGATACTCCAAATCTCCAAACTGCTTCTGTGCTACTTTCTTCTCTTTCCCCCATGCAATTCCTTTATTCTCCATTCTCACAGTAAGTGGATGCCTTTTACCAAGATGAAATCACGATGTTATGTGCAAGTTTCTTGGGTGATTTGGACAGCAATGTGACATCAGCAGAGTGGCTCAGCGAGCCCCTCAAAAAGCAAGATGGAAAAATCAAACATCTTTTCCATAAAACTGTATGTAGCTTTTATTAAATTCAAGCATTTGCACAACTTACTGTCCTGCATCACCAATCCTTAGCATCCAACACTGATATGTTGGTTTCTATAAAAAAAGGCAACACTTTCAGAGTGTAAAATCTCAGCAGTGAATTTAAATGGGCATGCAGCAATTGGAAAGAAGTTAATATTTCAAGATTTGCTGTGTGATGAGACTGGATAGCATTCATTCAGTATGTGCTGCTACTCCTCAGTAACAAATTTAAAAATTCATACCCAGCAGATGCTAAAATGCTATGGTCATATTTCTACAACTGAAGTATTGTATGTTAGGTACATTTCAATATGATCCAGCTTCAGGCTTTTTACATTCAGGAGTGACAAAGCATATATCAATTTCAAAACATATATAATCCATCTACCCTGTTTTCTCCTGAAGAATTTTGTTGGAATAGCAAGCATCTCGTGTGAGTGCACTAGGATTAAAACTGCAGTAAACAGCACAGATACAAGCACCTACAACTTCTTGATATAAGCTACTCATCATAAATATTAGTAAAAAGTTTAAAATATATTTGTTTTATTACCTTTAAAGTGTTAATTAAAAAAAATTAAACAATCATTTTCAAGAGCATTAAGGTGGCACAGTGAAAAGTATTTTTTAACAAACCTTTAATTTATGAGGAACTGTAGAAGTAATGCAAAAAAAAAAAAGAAGGACAAGCTGCCTGAAGAGAAAACATGGTCTTATAGTTAGGGCATCAAAATGCTGCTCTGAAGATCTAGGTTCTCTTTGTGTGTGTCCCTCAGAACACACCAAAAACCACTGGACTCCTTTGAAAAGTAATTACCTAATTAAGAGGGAGCATCATAAATCAAAGTCACAGAAGGCTGGGATTACAACTGTAGAGGGAATCGTCATTCCTATGTGCTCACATTGCTGATTACTTACTGGGAACAACTCTAAAGAAAATTCTCAAAGGTAAACACAGTAATTTTTCTCAAATGCTCTTTTTCCTGCTGACATGAGTATATATTGTCTCATTACACATCAAATTGGTGTAAGTCAATGAAGCACCTATAGGAGGTAACTGGGTCTAGAGGGGGTGAATTACCTAAAGAAATATCAATTTATTGACAACAGTGGAAACCTAGACAGACACTTTTGGCCGAGGATAGAATTCAGTTTGGAGATTTAATTTTTTAAATGTAGATGTCTCCTTGTCCATTAGGTGTTCAGTCTCTTCTCAATGTAGGTTAACACAGTGGCACATTATCACAGAATGGGTCAGGTTGGAAGGGATCCCAGTGTGTTGTTTGATCCAACCTCCCTGCTCAAGCAGGGTCATCCCAGACCACACTGCACAGGAGTGCATCCAGATCATTCATGAATATCTCCAGGGAAGGGGACTCCAGAGCCTTTCTGGACAACCAGTTCCAGTGCTCAGTCACTGCACGGTAAAGAAGTTNAACCCCTTAATTATCTTTGCTGGACCCACCAGGGCTGGGTAAAAAGTCCTGAGTTATACCTGTCAGATTTGGGTGTGTTATACTCTGTAATGCTGTCAGATACTTAATCATTCAAACAGTGTCTCAAAATCCTGCTCTTAATGACAATTATTTGCAATGCTTTCCACAAAGTATCTACAAAGTGTAGCAAATTCTGGACACTTAGCTATAAATTTATTTCAACTTGGGAAGGTTTGGAGAAGAGCCAGTCTTTAATTTCCTTTATCAATACATATTGTCAGCAAAACCTGGAAAATACAAATTTTTGTGTCTAAAATAGAATAATGTACTGGTCTAACAAGAATGAATAGTTTTGAGCATACCATAAGAAATTATGTAAAGAAAGAAAGAAAAATTATTGCTGCAAAATGCCATTTAATCCATGCCTTAGGGTGAAACAGCAGTTGAAGAGTATATTAGACTAAAGCAAATAACCTGATTGCTCCTTCCATAGCATTATATATTTAATACAATTAAAATTCCAGAAAATAAGTTGTTTAAAATAAATTAAATGGAAAAATACAAATATTTCTCCATGTCTGAAATTATTAAAATATTTGCAATATTTTTAAGATATCTCTATTATTACTATATGATATATCCCTTTTTTCATGGAACAAAGTAATAGTTCCATTGTGCTCTGTAAGCCAAACAAGGTTTAATTGTGATGGAAACAAGCTGCCTGTATTGTAAAATGAGTGTGACTTGTATAGATTTTTACCCTTCTGATGTCAGCTCAGATCCTGTCCAAGGTCTTCTAGTTCCTCCTAATGTAAGGACAAGTCCAGCTAAAGCCAGGAGGAATTCTCTTCCCAGATGTTACCCATTATTGGATCTCA
>VZUA01104316.1:5878-18448 GCA_013401035.1 Horornis vulcanius
CCCCCGGGCTCCGGCCGCCCTCCCCGCCCGACAGCGGGGAGTGGAGCGGAGCGGAGCCGAGCCGAGCGGAGCGGAGCGGAGCCGAGCGCGGCCGGGATAGGCTGAACGACACGGGGGGAGGAGGTGGGAGCGCCGCGGGGAGCGGCTCCTACTCAGGCTCTCGCGCCCCCTCCCTCCCCGGGCCGGGCGCTCATTGGCCGCGCGCGCCCGCGAGCCCCGGCAGCCGTCGGGCAGAGAACGTTCCCCGCGCGCCGCCCCCGCCCTTCCGCCGAGCGGCGCGCGCCCCCATTGGCTCGGCGGCTGCGCCAATCGCCGGCTCCGCCCCCCGTCTTCCCCCCGGCCCCTCTACTCCCNCCGCCTCTCCCGCTGCCCCTCGACCCCCGCGGGAGGGCGGGTGCTGGGCTGCCGAGAGGGAACGGAAGACGCTGATTGACCACTGGAGCTGGCAATCACCTGAGGGAGCGGCCATGGCGCCTTTCCTCGCTTTACGGGCTGGTTCCACCGTACTCGAAGGGGGGCGCAGCCGTGGGCAGACCCACTCCCAGTGGCGGCTGGGGGGGGGAGGGTGTGAGGGGAGCTGGGCTTCAGCCTGGTGTGGGCTGTGCAGCAGCGGGATGGGATGCGACGTATCCCCGCGGGGGGATGCGGCGGGCCAGGGAGCAGCGAGACACAGCCGGGGACAGGGGGAATTCCCGCAGGGCCTCCGCCGCCCGCTCACTGAGCCCCCGCCTCCCCGACCGGGAGGCGCGGGCGGTGCGTCCGGACGCGCAGCGACGGCGCGGCCGGGCTGGAGAGCTGCGGCACACCGGTATGTCCGCCTGCAGCCCGCGGCCGTGCGCCAGGCGCTCGGGTCACCGGGCTCTGGGGCCCCACAACACGGGAGCGCGGGTCGCGGGGTCCCCGGGTCGCGCCTGATGCCGCCCTCGCCGGGGCCGTGGAGGGGGCGGCGAGCGGAGCCGCCTCTTGGGAGGTCGAAGAGGCCGCATGTACTGAAGTTCAGCCAGCCTTGGTGATCGCTGGAAAGGCGCACGGCCTGGAGGGTTATGGCAGCTCAGGAGGTGCCTGGCAAGCGCTTTTTGTAAGGTGGGAGTGAGCGAAGTTGCTGGGTAGGTACATCCATGTGCCCGGTTCACCTTGCCCTGCCTGGGGCGCGTTCATCTGGGCCCTTTAGCTGCGAGGGAGACACTGTCCTCACAGGGCTTTGACTGCGTTGTTGAGGGAGATACGGTTCAAAACATAGGATCTGTTCATCTCATTTAAGCCTCTCAGTCTGTTATGTTTTGGAGGCAGTCTGGTAATTCAAAAGCTGTTCTCATTTTCTTGAGACAGATAACGCAAACTACTTTTCTCTCCGTTTCTTATTTACAGTAATTTTTGACTTCTTACTCTTGAATGCTGCTGCTTCTATCCTTACACACAAGCTGCTAATTCACAATGTCATGTCTCAGCAGCAGTCTTCACAAAGAGTCTAATTAAGTTACATCAAAGATTAATGAAATAAAATCCTATGTCAATCCATTATTCACATTCCAGTATTGAATATTTGTGTGTTTGTACACATATATGTAAAAAATGCATGTACATGTATACATTTCTACAGTTTCCTGTGAAGAGATTGAGTTTGGCTATTTAAATTTGGTGAGAGTTTTTGCTTAATAATTGTTTATATACCAGACCTCAGGTTTAAGGTGCCTTTGCAGTTGTCATCCCAGAAATTAATAATACTACCTAAGGGTTTCACAGTATCTTTGCTAAAACTTTTGAAGGTGTTTCCCACCAAGCACGGCAGCTGTTCTGTTGAGGTATCTCCCTGTAGCATATGGTACACACATAACTCCACCAAAAATGTCCATCCAGTTACTGCCTTTCCAACAGTATTATATCAAGACTATAAATGTAGGAAGTCTGAACATGGAAGATGTTTTCAAACTGGAAAATAATTGATTCCCTAACTTTTATCACTTGTTGTAAAAGCATCACTATTGCAGAGAAAGTAAATACTATATCAGTATAATATTAAGCTATAAAAGGGAAAATGGAAATACTTAACTTACTACATTTATTGTTAAATTTTTGCATCTTTGTAACTAATGGCTCCACTGTACATCTAATGGAGACTGTGAGATTTACTTCTTTATTTCGAGACATAACAACCACTTCTGATTATTCCATGTCCCAGATAGTAGATTTTACAGAGACTGATACTATATGTCATCCAGTGGCTCTACTAGCCTGCACTTGGACTAACTGTCCCTGGCAGCCTCAGAGGAGAGAAGCTGAAATCTGACTCCATTTACCAGCGCTCAATGTGAGGGGTGCTGGCATTGAATCCAGTAGTTGTTAATAGTCTTGGTTTCAGATATTCATAGTTTGACAGGCTGTATCTGCTTATTTGCCTCAGGCTGAAAATTTCTCCTTTCAAATTTCAGCTAAAACAGCTATAAAAATGGGGCAATAGCACTAGAACCAAAGCAAGAATGCTGATCCATGCTGACGATGCATATAATAAAACACAGTGATTACTGTGTATATTTCAGTTTAAGATGTGACTGGCCTTGCAAAATACTACTGCATGAAGTGCAAGTTCTTTATTTTCACTGAGGGATGCCCTGATTTACTTGCAACATGGTCATTCCATTTTTAAAAAATTAGGATTTTTTACATAACAGTTTCTCCAATGTAAAAATGTTTTTGCAGTGGGATTCTTGTGTCATATCCAGAAACAGCAAAGCAGCCCTATTGAATACTTGGAAAGAATCCCACCTTTTGACAGACAAAAGAGCTATACTTGCACTGAAATCTTAAACCTCCTGTCAGTAGTCCATGAGTACAAGCCTGTGCTCAAGTTTTCTTTTCAGCTGAACTTTGGGAGCAGTGGAGGGTTGGACTTGGTTGTGTACTTGACATAAGAGCAGATCTACCTTCAGTGGAATGGTCCAGGCATGGTGGGCTGGTTATGTTGCCTCCATTGCACAGCAGTATCACATGGCTTTGTGGGTGGCTGCTAAAAGACAGAGTTCTGTCAGCCTTGAGGGTAGATTGGAATTACAGATAGGAAATATACAGGCTGCATCTGTACCAGAAAATAAAACCGATTAGGACTTATTCTGTAAGTGTTACGACATAGCATGGTGCAGCTAAATTCTTTCCACTTTAAAACAGTGGCTTTTTTTTCAGTGCCTCCTGGATTTGTCGAGACAGCATACCATTACTGAGTTATGCTAGCCTCCAGCTTGTACAAAGACATTACCTGGAAGAATACTGGTCAAGGGCCCAACCATTCCTGGAAGCATGCTGGGAGTCAGAAGTATGGATAGGCAGGTGCCAGCACTCAGATTGGGCCTCTGTCCTGTTTAAATCAGTACACAGAATGTCACAGAGTCAGATGAGGGAGGAAATTTGGCTCGAGCCTGCAGCCAAAGCAGCATGAGAAAGTCCAGGAAGAGTGATGGCCTTAGACCCAGAGGGAGTACAAACTGGTCTGCAAGAGGTTTCTTGTTATTTTGGAGAAGTAAAACTTGTACTACCCTTGGTATGTAAACCATGCTTTTGGGAATACAGTTTAACTGACTGAAAGTGTTACTTGCATTTATATACATTTGTGTGTATGCTGCAACACTGAAAAAAACATACCGCTTGTAGGATGTGTATACAATAAATTACCCCTCTGGTATTAAAAGGAAAAATATTTGATGTTTAAGCAATTAAAAGCCCTGGGGCAATGCAGAGCCATAGTGTAAATGGTTTTTGTTTTTAAGCAGCATTTTCATACTCACAGTAAGAGCATCCCAGCAGGTCAGTCAACCAACAGTGTTTGGGCTGAGCATGTGCTGCGAGTTGGGAAATATGGAGTAACACCGTTCTAAAGATAGATGTCCCTTCTCTACCCCACAACACAACTGCTCAAAAATATGTGTATTTACTTGCCATTCCTAATTGTGAAAAGAGGGAGGAAAAAAATGCTGTGGGAAATTCCAACATGAAAAGATATTTTTGAACTTCATTAACGAAAAAAGTGTCACAACATTTTCTTTTTGGTTTAAAAGAGGTAATGTGCCAAGCTGGTTTGAGGGCTGAGGTGAAATCAAAATGCTCAGTGTACAGACTTCTGAGACGAAATGAGAGAGAAAAAAGAGAGTAACATGAGTGCTAGACCTGCATACTTCCAGAGTGCCAGGGCCTCAGAGTTTTGAGGTATTTGATTTACTTGCTTTCTGAAGGGGAGCTGCTTATGGAAATTGTAGTTTCTGTGGAGCTAAAGTTGAAGGTGTTTGGTACTTTCTTATGGTCATTGAATTGTTACAGAAATAGGTGTTATTTTCAAAGGACAAATTTCAGAAAGCCAGATGGCACAAAATGTTCCCCTTAATCACTCCATGGAGAACATTTGCACAGCAGGGGAAAAAAAAGGATCAAATTTTGGAAACCACAAAATTAATTTAGGGAAGGACTCACTGTGAAACACAAACATGACATGAAACAGCTTTATGTGAGATTTTAGTATAGTATTAGTTCTAGTTTTTGGTTTGCATATCTTCTGTGATTTTTATCTTCTGTTTAATCTGAATCTTTGAACGTTCTGTGCTTGATAACTGTTAGAAAAGTACACTGGGTAGGTATATTTGCTGTTTAAAGTATTTTTTATGAAACTGCTCTGGGCAACAGTTTTATCTCTCTAAAACCACTTAATGTTTTTACCATGAAAGGAGAAGTTATGCTAAGCATCCCAGTCTTAATAATTCTCTTAGCAGAAGTGGTACAACTCTGTCAGGAAGTGGATAATTTCTTGAAAGAATGCATTTAAGTGTTACTGCTTCTAGGGTCCTGTTTCAGTTAGTATTAATTTCTTCACTGAAAAGTAATTTGTTTATTTTTTTCTTCAGTCATTGTACTTGCAACTATCATTACAGGCAGCACTTTCAAAAGCTTAATTACTAAAAGTCTACATGGTCATAAAAGAGAAAAAAATTAAAAATAATTGTCATATTGCTCAGTTTCTGATGAGGAAAAGGAAAATGAATGAATGCTGTCCATAGGAAAGCAGCACTAGCCATAGAAACAGAAATAGGGGCTTATTTCACTTTTTGAACTGCTAAAGCTGCTTAAGGTAGGCAGAAATAGAATTTCTGTTTAATAAAAAGAATTGAATTTTGGATCCTAATCCTCACATAATTTGAATATTTTTTCAGGTTTGCTGGAGGGAATACAGAGGACTTCTACATAATGTTGTCATTAAACCTCAGTAACACTCACTGAGTAAACTCAAAGTCCTTTTCAAAAGATCTGCTTGTAAATTCTCACTATTTTGAAAATTTACTGTCAGCTTCAGAAAGGAGAAGTTAATCAAGGTGATCTGAAAACGAGTGATGATGAAATTAAAACTTTTCACTCATCATGAAGACTGTGAGTACATTCTCATAGTTGCAGAAGTTATGGTTCTGTTTTCCTACCCCAGAGAAGGAACCATAAACATGAGAAAAAGAAGTGTTTAAATGACAGAACTTAAAGCTGTGCATTGTAGTTCTTAAAGAGAGCCTGCAGAAAAAGAGTAAAAAGAAGCACCACATAAAATGAAGGGGGAAGGACAATTTTTGAAAAGCATAAATGAAAAATAATAAATTCACTTCCACAAGTTTTGTTCTAATGGTGTATTTAAAGGTATTGCATCTGTTAAATTACCACAGAGCTAAAAGAGATTTAATGAAGTGAACAATATTCCTTTCCCTTTATCTTGAGAAAGGTTATATGATTATTGATTTTGAATTCTTTTATTCTATTCTTTTAAATTTAAGAAAAGATATCTCCATGAATTGAAATAACAGAAGAGAAAATCTGGAAACAAATGGATAAATGAAGATAATATGTTTTAAACTCAGTTGTTTTATCTCCTGAAGTTTGAAAGGAACTTAGAGGTCCTCAAAAAATTACAAAAACTCCCATTAGTTTCAAGTACTTCTTAACACAGAGTATTATTATATTCTATAAATAATACAATATGATTTAATATAAGCAGCTTTACTACTAAAAACACCTTTAAAAGGACCAGGAAAATGTTTTGATGAAAGATTACCCTTAGTTTTAAAGAACAAAAATAAACTAAAACATTAGAAAACCAGTAAATAAATATGTTTCCATGAACATGGCCTAGATATAAAATACTATTGTGAAAAATCAAGTAGCAAAAAATATAGTGAATTACAAATTTTCAGTACATCCAAAAGATGGGGATTTTTAACTTTACCTGTGTAATTGATGCTGGCACTGTAAATTGTGAGGCTTGGGACTAGAGCTATCAGGTAATGAGTATTGAAGCAATTCTAAAACTTCATTACTATTTTTCTTAAATTTTTCATCCCACGCTGATTTATTTAGATACAGGATGCAACTAGGGTATTTCTGGCTCAGCATTGCTGTCTCCAGTGCTGGCCAGGAACAGCTGTGTAGTGTCATGACAGTCTGTGGTTTAACAATGCAGTCGCTGAATAAAGACCTCCATTTGTTTGTTTTGACTTTGCCATGTGCTAATTTCATCTGATGACCCATAATGATTTAGTTACAAAAGAGTGTGAAGAACTGTTACCTTTTATTTCCTCCATGATATTGTTGCATCTGTCCCTATTTCTTACACTAACCCAGAATAAACCCTTCACCACCTAAAAATATCCAGTAAAATATTTACTGTAGATAATCTGCTGCAGAGGTTATGCACCAGGCACTTGGAGTTCTTTGAGCTTCAATAATCCATGCACAGCCTCATTTCTTGCATTTTTCTTAAGTAGAGGACTTCTAGAGGAAACCTAGATTATTTAACTGTTAGAACACTCAGTTTTAATGCATCTTTTTTCTTTTTTAATGTAAAGTGTTTGCTGTGACAGTCTCTGAAGAGGATGTCAAACTCCAGTTGGTCAGAAGGCATTTTAAACTCCTTTTGTAAATTCCTTGGGATTTGCATTTTCTCTGAAGTGTTAAGACTTCTATGCAAATAAGTGCCCCATTAAGCAATTTTCCGAGGGCTGTCATTTATTAAGCCTGGCTAAGAGTGAGGTTTGGCGTCCTCCTTCTTACAACATGTCATATTCAAGCTTACTTTTCTGTTGTGACTGCTTCTTAATGTATTGATGGGGAACATGACAGCAATGCAGATTATTGGCGTTGTAAATAACTCCATTAACTCTGAAGTATTTCAACCCCCTCAACCTCAAGCATTTTTGAGATTTAATAAAGATTTATACTAGTAACACATCTCTCTCCATTTTTTAAAAAACACATTCTTATTCAACCAGATTTAATTCCAGACCCAACACTAATTACAGAAACTGTTGTAAATTATTTACTTCCCATTCAGTATTGCCTTCCTGCAGCTCTAGTGAGATGCATCTTCAGATTGGAAAACAAATGAGGCAAATGCCACAGATTCTTAGAATTACTTGTAATATGCAGAGAAGTTAGTGTATGACTGTTTAAATCTCTTGTTCTCTGAGTAACTGTCGTGCTTTAACCCCAGCCAAGCTCAACCTGCTCCACCATCAGGATCAGGGAGAGAATTGGAAAGGTAAAAGCTGGAAAACTCATGGGTTGCAATAAAGACAGTTTAATAGAGAAAGCAGAAGCCACACACACAAGCAAAACAAAATAAGGAATTCATTCACTACGTCCTGTGGGAAGGCAGGTGTTCAGCCATCTCCCCAAGAGCAGACCCCCAGCACAGGTAATGGTGATTTGGGAAGATGAAATCTGTCTTTCCAAATGTGTCTCCCCTTCCTTCTTCTTTCACCCACTTTATATACTGAGCATGATGCCATACAGTCTGGAATATCGCTTTGGTCAGTTTGGGTCACTTGTCCCCAGCTGTGTGTCTCCTGAGCCTCCCATGCACTTCTAATTTCCTTGCCAGCATAGCAGTAGGAAGAGTAAAAAAGGCCTTAACTCTGTGCAAGCCCTGCTCAGCAATAACAAAAACATCTATATTGTCATCACTGTGTTCAGCCAAAACCAAAACACAGCCCCATACCAGCCACTGGGAAGAAAATTCACTCCAGCCAAAACCAGTTGTAACAGCTCGCTTGATGAGACTTAACAGGGCTTACGGTTGTTCACATAGTTTGAGTTAGATTCACGGGAGAAACACTGGCAAGATATTCTCAAAAGATCAACATAAAATACTTCACTGGCAACTCTAGAAAATCAAAGGACTTCTGCAAAAGGTTTAGAGCAGCATTCAGTCAGCATAAACCACTTCTCAAATACTAACTTTGTCCATTCAACTTAGTAAATTCAAATTCAGTTTTAAGATACTCAGAATTCTAACAAGAAGGAATCAAAAGAAAGAGAAAAAAGATACTGAAAAGAACAAATATAGCTACCAACTCCTGGGTTCCAACAGTGTTCAACTAACAGAAATTCCAGGAGGGAGGTGTGCTTGTGTCATGTTTGACCTTAAATACCCCTTGGCCTCCCTGGGCCCTTCCCCCAGGTGGGACTTCCAGTCATTTGGCCACTCAGGAGCTGGGCTGGGAGCTCCAGGGGCAGGTGTGGAGCGTTGCCTCTGGTGTGTCAGGGGTTGGTGGCCACTGCAGGGCTGGGATAGAGGCCCTGATAGATGATGTACGGGGCAGGGCACTGCCTCACCAGGGAAAGGCCTGACCTGCCTCTTACACGCACACAAAAGGTTTTGAGCCAGAAATCCTTCCAGTCTCTCACACCAGCAAAGAAACATGTATTTATAATGTGGTGTGGCCTTATAATATCTTCCCACCCAAGAATTTGGTTTTGGCAGTAGTGAGTTGTGAGATGCTTGCCATTATTTTCCTGCTTCTTTAGATAAAAAAAATTGATGAAACTGTTCCACTGTGTGACAGTGTATTTCTTCAGAAAACTGTGGTACTGGTTTGGTTTATGCATAAGATAAAATAATTACTTTTGGATAACAAGTACCAAAACAACAGAATTATAAATCATTTGCGTTTGGACAGGAACCACTGCAGTCCCTGAACACTATCCTTTGATGGATATATAAGGAGGAGGTGGAGAGGATTTCTGAGGAAATCATCAGTCTCACTGCTTTGACAAACAGCAAGTGTTAATCCCTTATTTAATCTTGTGTCTCAAGCCAGACCATACCCATGTTTTCTGTAGCCTTTTATGTACCCTTTCTGACTCTGGATATGCCATGTAAAAGTAATCATGCCTCCTCTAGCACAACAGTTGCCTAATCTTTCCAGTACCTCTCTTTGCAGAAGTAAATGCCTTCACACCACCCACACACCCCAGGAGAGCAGCCTTCCCCCCGCTCCCTGCCTCTGCTAGCACCGACATCCATTTGCCTTCAATTACAGAGTTAAGGATGTTGTTGTCACAGCAGAAGGTGACGTTAAGCATCTCTCACATCATCACTTGTCTCTTCCTATTATTGCTTTTACCTCTCTGTATCTAAGAGTGCATCCTCCTAGACAGTTGAAACTTTGGGCTACAATTTAATCTGGTTTGGCCTTATTGATTTGGGTGTTCTGTTTGGTTTTGTAAACTTTAGTCCTGTTGGGATTCTTAAATGTGATAATATAGATGTCATATAGTCTTATTAAGCCAAAGCCTTTTTTAGAATAACCATAAAACCAAAACATATGAAGAAAGTCTGCCTATCCATTTATTAATAATTATACCATCCCTTGTTTGTGGAATGTTAATTGTGAATGCATTTACTTTGGAGAAACTTATCTCTTGTCTTTCCTGATTGTTTTCTTGTCTTACATCTACCTGTTAACTCAACATATTCATGCAATAAATATTCCAGCTGTCAAATTACCCACAATATTCATAAGTTGTTTCAAAGAGGCCATGAGTGTATTCTGATTTATTACAAAAATATCTAATGAATTAATTCTAAATGTTATTTTATAGGTGGTATCAAGGCTATTTTCAGCAAAAGTTTCAATCTGTAATTGAAAACATACAGCTTTCCCAACAAGTGTTCAGTGCAGATTAAGAGATTACATCACAGTGCAGTAATACTGAAGAGCCTTTGCTATAGCTGGACAAGATACAGACTTCTATTGGGTACAAAATCAGCCATCTGTAAGTGTGATATCCTCTCTATTCCTGTTTATTTTTAAGAAAGACATTTGAGATGCTTTACTTCTGCAGAGCTCATGAACCCAAAGTCACTGAAGTTAGATGCATTTCTGTTAATATTCTTAGCTATTTTTAATATACGTAGTTTATGTCCTAAATGATGCCCACTTAATGCACTTTATTTCACATATTTTCTTTCATACACTTAGTAACCATGGAAAAGTCACATACTGATCATTCTATTCTTTGAACTATAAGTTATGCATTTTGGACTTTTATTCTGTTAAATGTATTCAGTCTTGAAATAACTGTTTAATTGGGAACAGTTTGCTTTATGGGATCAACCATGGAATGAATGCATGTATATTATTTATATACATATATATATACTTCTTTCTTTGCCTAGATTTTGAAACCAAGTACAGATCACAATATTTTCCTCCTTCAAAAGGAGTGGAAAATACTGTGTAATATTATCCAAACTGAAGCTGTATCTACTCAGAATGCTTGCTTTCTAAACTTTCCACTAAATGGGGGGTGGGGGGAAGAGGGGAGGTTAGGCTTGTTTATTGTTTGATGCAAAGGACACAGATCTGCTTATTTTTATATATAGTTTCATATTATTTTATATGCCTTCTGTTAAACCAAATCTTTGATGTCTAGCAAGAAAGTCTCACTTCTTTCCAGTCTTATATTTTAATGCTCTGGTGAGCTTGCATTACTTCTGACAATTTTTCCACGGACACAATGATTGTATATCTCATGTATCTGCAGTTTGAAGTGCTTAATAGATTCAAAATCAGCCTTGTATAGCAGGATTTCTATGTCAAATTCAGTTAATTTATAAAGACAAGTATTATGAGAATGGAAAAGAAATTTCCATTAGGGAAATCTGTCAGTAGAGAATGGAGTTTGAAAGTCATTAGGTACCATCATCTCTTCAAATGCTTTAGTAGTAGTAACTGGTTTTTTTAATAGCAGTCTCCTACTGCACCATCAGTCTGACTGGAAATCACAGCAGTTTCTAGTAACTGATGCCTGTTCATCTTCCTTCTAACTGATTAAAATCCTCTCTTTTCAATCTGTAATGAGAAACACCTTGGTCCTGTATTCAAATCATAATGTTCTTCTATCTTTGCATGTTATTAAAAATACTTCCTGGTAGTTACGATACAGCAACATATCATGAAATACACCTTGCTCTATATGATTTTTGTTTGGTTATATTTCCAAGTAGCTGAACATTTATCCATTCTGTAGGTTTTGGTTTTTTTTTTTCTGTCCAGAAACACTGTTCCTATACATACTCCATCTTCAAAATTCCAGGTGGTCCCAAAAATGTGTCTTTGTACTAATTGTATTAAAAGAGAAGCTACCTAAATTGGCCTAGATTTGAACCAAACTCATTGCTCCCCCACATTTAAAATCCCACACATTTGACTAATCTTTTGGAGACAAACTCCACAGCTTTTCAGAGTTGTTTTTCAGATGTGAATACTTTAATTGTACATTTAGACTTTAGAGCATATTAATGCAAGCTGCTGAGTGCTTTTAATTTGTCTTGTCTTTTGTCACTGCATATACTGTGTAGTCTGACGGACCCTTTTTTGGGAGGAGATACTGCTGAAAAATGCTGGACCACTCAAGCAAGATGCTTGTCTCAAGAGGAAATTTATTTATGGAATTAGGATTAAGGGAATGCCTGTGTTTGTAGATTGCATTTTAATACAAAGACAGTTTCGTTACTTTTAAATATATTGGCTTTGAAAGTGAAATCCTAATGAAACAGTCCGTGCAAAGTTCTTAGCAGCTGCATCTACGCAGTTCTCCAAATAAAGTAATTTAGGAGGTAGCTGGTGAAATCTATATGAAACATTCCAAGCTGCAGTTATATGGGATAAAGTCCACTTGGATGTCAGTTTTTACATTAACTTTACAAACAAAGAAATGTCCCCTAGTTCCAAAGTTTCTGAACCAGAGGCCATGAAATGCTGGAAGGATAAACCAGCATTTGTGAATGGTTTCTCTGCTTTTGAGCTCTTGCTTAGGGTATGCATTATTGATCACTGTCAAAGTCAGGATACTGGGCTAGATGTAGCTTTAATTCTGTCTTCTGAAGAACACTGTTTTAATAATGTTTTGAATTATTTGGACTTTATGTGCATATTAACTATATCATGAAACTATTCAGTCTCTATGACGTAATGTAAATTGAAAATCCATTTCAGAGAAAGAGAAAAATTCAGCCAGATGAAAAACTAATGCTCAAACAAGCCAGGAGTCTTTTCCCATTTGAAAACAAAATAAACTGAAACTTAGCACACTCCCCATACTTAGGATATATAATAAGTTATGTGGAAAAAAGTCCAAGAACAAAAACGATTACTCTTTAAAAGTGCCTTCTAAATAGGAATATCAGAGAATGGTTTGGGTTGGAAGGGACCTGGAAAATCATCTTGTTCCAATCTCTCTGCTAGAGGCAGGGACACCTTCCACTAGACC
>VZUA01104317.1:4697-15519 GCA_013401035.1 Horornis vulcanius
GAATAATGTGCCCTGGTGCCATGAGAGCTGTGAATACAGACACGTCTGTTTGTCATGTGTTGGGGGCACAGGTAGGAATATTTATAAGCTATACCATGAGAGGGATCAAGCTCTAATCCCTGAACCTGTTGATTTTGTGATTGGCAAGAATGACACAGACTCAGCAGCTCTGAAACTGCAGAGAAAACACAGGAAAGAACAATCTGTCACCTTTGAGAATGGGCAGATTTATAGTACAGAAAANACTTAATTTTAAAATGTAACATCAAGTGAATATAATTCAATGTGCAGTGAAGCACTATATATATCCACATAACCTTTTGAGCTTTATTATTAGTATGTTCAAAAAGAGAAGTGTTCATCTCCCAAGTTTTTTTAACAGAAATAATTTTTTTATGTATTTTGCATATAAACTTTACCATCCCAGTTGTTCTGAATTCTGCAGCTTTGTCCTGCCTGGAATGCCTCTGGGAGGAACTGTCACTGCTTCAAACACTGGCTGGGTACTTGCTTGGGGATGCATCTCCTGCTCTGCTCCTGCCTTTGTTACCAGCCCACAATCCTGACAACCTTCTTAGAGGAGGAATTTTTCTCAAGCAACAAATCATTTGTAGAAGTACTAACACCTTTCTTCTTCTCTTGAACACAAAGCACTATACAAGGAGGTCAATTATACTATTGTGACCATTTAATTGGTGCAAAACTGAGGCACAGGGCAGGAATACGTCCAGAACCACCAGCATCCTGTGTATTAGACCATTGTCTTTCCCATTAAACCACAATGTCTAACCCCTGAGTAACTAAGGCGAACAATTTCCAAATACATTCTTAGTGAATGCATCTGTTTCACACTAAAAGCAAAAAATTCAACACATTAAAAAAACAGTATCTTCTAGTAATTGCACAATATCTGGTTGTTTATTCTAAGAACACCAACACTTGCACTGGAGAACACATGGTAATTTTCTAGTAAGTCATATTTATAAAATAATATATCTTTGCCAAGCTACATGAAAAAAGAAAGAAAAAAGTAATTCATATCGAAACAAAGTAAGAAATAAAACTGAGTTGTTGTTTAGGGGAGTTTTAAGGGGGACTTACAGACCCGCCAGTGCTCAATTATAAAACTTAGCTTAGTTTTGATTTAGATTAAAGCAGGGTGACATATTGCCTCTGTGTGTATGAAGACATTCTGCATGAGCTATGCTGTGCACACTGAGCAGATCTTCACTGTAATAATGCTCAGTAAAATGTTCCCTAAAAGAAACAAAAAAAATGTTCCTAATCCCAGTATATAGAGCATCCTCCAAAACAATGTCATGGTAGGTTTGTGCAGTAAAACATAATGCTGTCATTGGTTTGAGATGATTTTTCTCAACCCGTCCTGTGATGTAAGATTAGGCTTCTTGAGTGGCAGTCAGTAGAAAAAAAATCTAATGCTAGAGCCCTGAGCTATAAATACTCATGGATTATAACTGCAGAAGCCTAGTAGCTTCTGATGGTAATTACTAGTTAATTTTAACTCTGATTGATATTTATTTTAAATCCCTTTCAGCAGATTCTCATTTGCCAAGAGTGTAACTGGCAGAGTGCATCTCCTTTAATGCTACATGCATCAGAAAACTCTTATCATTCTATCACTGTCATTTATATCACAAAAAATGCACCTCTGACTTCACCTTGACATTCTGCATGGTGCAGATAACAGACAGTCTGGAAATGACTGTGCTTTATGGCAAACATGCTGGAATGACTGTGAGGGGCTTAACTAAGGTCCAACACTAGGCAAAGTCTTTTAAACCCTCAAGGTCTCCCTATGCCTACACTTTCTTGTCCAGATCAGCTTTAATAGGAGAGTAAATCGGGACAGAGAAAGGACTTGAACAGCCTCAGCACAGATGCACACAGCAGCAGAAACAAGAATGGCAGAGCAGGACAAGCAGAACAAGGGAAGCCAATGTTGAATTGATGGAACAGCAGTTGCAGTGTCACTGGTGCTTTGTAATAGGGATAACGAGCACATAGCTAAATCACAGGGCATCCTGCACACTCTTCATCTTTCTAGCAAAGGAGTTAATTTTACACTCGTTATTTTAGTCTTATAGCTACTACCAGAATGGAATAACATTATAGTTTACCTCTTAAGAGCTATTAACTTCCCTTGCACTCTTTGGTTGGCACATCAGCCCTTGTAGAAACATGTACAATCCCTACATGATGCTGAGGAAGGTCGAGGGTTTATATCTCAGAATAAACAGTTTAATATAAGTGAAATAATCAAACTGCACTAGAGAAGGAGACCAAAACTGAACACAAAAGAGCTACCCTAAGGAATCACCTTTTTTGTCAGTGCTTGTTTCACATCAAGCACAGTCATACAACCCAGAATTTAGGTTAGCTCATTGGTACTGGGACTCTCTGGTTTGTAAAGGTAATTTAAGATTCCTCCTTTTCTACACATTTGGATACAGCTAGTAAAAATATGGGGGAACTGGGTTCAGTAACTGGAAGGAATGGAAAACTTTTATATAAACTTCAATATATAAAGAGGGATCGGAAGAAAGTTGGAGAGAGACTTTTTACCAAGGCCTGCAGCAACAGGACAAGGAACAGAGCATTTAAACTTCAAGAGGACAGATTAGGTTGGGTGTGAGGAAGACATTCTTTACTATGCGTGTGGTGAGACACTGGAACAGAGAAGCTGTGGACGCCCCATGCCTGAAAGTGTTGGACGAGTCTTTGAGGTCCACCTGATTTTGCAGGATATTTCCATGGGAGAGGGATTGGAACTAGATGATCTCTAAATCTCTTAAACCCAAACCATCTATAGTATTTTCCTGATTCCAAGCTTTTATTTACAGATACCAGCCCTGACAGCTAATAGCTCTTTGAAATCAAATACCATCCTGGAATGGCACGCATGGCAATACTAGAACACGTAACACAATTTAGAACATTATTTGTCAGATCAAGAAAATGAAAAGCAGTTCTAGTAAAGACCAAAAAGGGAGTCTCTCCTTTAAAAAATGCAACAACAGAAAATTTTACTGGCAGATAAGGCACAGTTTAGCTCTCCCCATAACAAAACACACTCAGCTTCAACTGAAAAACAGCCAAGATCATACACTTCCTAGAGGTGTCCTGCTAGATTTTTCATTGCAGAGCTAATCAAGGTACAGCATCCCATTTCACATAAATGAAAACAGAAAGTATCAAAAGGACCCTTCAGAGGGCATATACTTGAATAATAACAATTTCTGGCCAGGAAGTATAGGGAAATCTGGAAAACAGCAGCAAGTGCATGCTGGTTTTGTAAACATAGGAAATGATCACTTCCAAACTTTCAGCTGCTTGAGGTGCTGGCCACCCATACATGACAAACTAGCAGGGAAGAGTCACCGTCTTAGTGACACCCACAGGTATGTGGAAAGGGCAGTCATTTAGCAGTAAGCAGAGTTCCTTGGGAAGTGACAGTCTTTGCAATCATACATTCCTGGGTTACTACATTTGGCCTCTGGCTTGTACAGCACAGAGCTTGAAACCAGGAGCTCGATTATCACTGACAATGCTGATCTGGAATTTCAGGAATGGGTTGTAGTGGGTCCCAGGAAGCAAACAGCACTTATGAAGCGAAGAAGCACTCTACGCCTTTGCCAACACAGAATGTTATGTTGCTCTGAGATGTTGCAAGAGCATGAAAGCAGTGTGGGAAAAGTGCAAACAGAGCTGCTGCAGTAGGAACCACAAACAGAATCACATTATTAACCAGGAGGCAGGAAGGTGTATGGAAATTCACACCACTCAGTGCCTGAATATTTTCTTCAGCAAATTATTGAACAATTGGACTGTAAGCAGCTAAATGATAACAAGGTAGTAGGAGACAGTCAATAAATTTCTTGACAAATCAAATCACACCAAACTGACCTAACCAGCTGCTCTGACAGATTAACTATCCCTGCTGGACGAGAGAAGTCAGCTAACCTACATACCCTGATCTTAAATACTGCTTTTGGTGTTTTCCACATGACATCCTCCTAAAGAAAACAGTATAGATCTTCACCCAGATGCAAGAAACAACACAATAATTAGGCTTTCTTCTGATTACAGCTTCTTTCTTTGCTAAAACAGAACACTGGTGTAACAATCATTACACTTTCAGCAGTAATACCTCAAAACTATAATAGAGTTTACACAAGATTGTACAAGACACTATACCCAGTCACGAAAAGACAATTCTGGCATTGCAGAGCTACAGTCTAAACAATCAGGACAGACAAGGGAAATATTTCACCAGCACTGTCAGAGATGGGAAACTGAGGCAGAAAAAGATTAAGAGCCTGATTTTCAAATGAGCTCGGCATATTTCTTGCTGAGCTTGCTTGAAATTCTGGCCATAATCAGCATCATGGAAATCACTAGATACTGAGCTCCTTTGAAAACCAAACTTCAATATGAAAATTTGGCCCCAGAGGTCTTTTGAAAATAAACATCAAGAGGCTCACCCAAGGTCACCCAGGAAGTCAGTGGCAGGGCTGGGAACTGAATTCACATCTTCTGACTCCCACTCTGGTGCATAACTAATGTCGCCCTGTGTTCTTGTTTTAATTAGCTATAGGGAGATCTCAAACCAGAGAATGCTTTTGAAATGAAAAAGAAAACCCTCGCAAGTGCATTCAGTTCCCTTTCAGAAGCATCAGCACAATGGGCTTCCAGCAACTCACAAGCAGGAGGGATTTCTAGCTTCTTTAACAAGCTTCTGTTTTCCTCAGAGAATATACATCATTTGTTGTTTACTTTACATATATAAAGGGATTCACTGGCCAACATTTTTTCTCTAATTTTTTTTTTTGAATTGCAGTGTTCCTGTGACCCATACAAATATTTTTCCAGTGACAAATGAGGATAGAAAAAGGAAGCCTGCAGAGTGCAAAGGCTCCTAAGGATTAGTAGACAACCTCTGGGGCAAGGAGTGGAGACTTATGCTATTGCTTATTATTACTACATTTTTCCCTAGGTAGAGAGAGTTGTTTGAAGTGGTTTCCTTGCTAATGCAGTGGCAGAGCAAACTATTTACTTTGCATGTATATGTGGTTGCTTCAGTACTTCTCCTGCCATTCCAGTGGAACACCTAAGATGCACTGCAGCAGTCCACAAGTTCTTTCTGGAACATCTAGATTTTCCATATTTGCCCTGGCTTTGGCATCATCCATAGGTCTGTAAGCATCTTCCCTGACAAGACTTTGCTGGAGAACTACTGCAGCCATCTCAAGAACAATGAAATACATAAAATTATTGCAAAGGTAGAAAACAAGCCAAGTTTTTAACAGCTCCTTTTAGTCCAACTCATTTAGCTAAATCCTAGATGTGGAATTATTTTGTCAAAGACAGAACAACAGGTTAGTATTTCTGTTCTTATTTTTTCCATCAAAAGCTTGAGCCTACTTTTCTGTGAAAGACTATAGAGGTTGATCTGTCAGAAGAGCTCTTCAAAAGGAGAAGCAAGACATTTCCTTAACTCTCTGACCTTGGTATGTGCTCTGTGATCACAGGTGACTGCATTCACTGGGAATCCCACTAATAAAAGCCAATAAATTTTGCTCAGTTTTCCTCAGGCAGAAAGCTACTTGGTGAATAGAAATGGAAACTATGGCTCATGCTGATGGCTGGAGATTTCATAAAAGAAGAGATGCTGGGTTCATTATTCCCAGATTTCTATCAAAAGAAGAAAAATGTCTTTCTTCTTTCTGACTTTCAGTCTTCTTGTACCTCTTTAGTGCTATTTTCGAATCTGCTGTCTCCTTTGGGATATGTTTCACTTAGGTTCAGAACAGAATCTTAGTTCTCTGTCAAAAGCACCTTCTACTTTCCTTCTTCGTAATTTTCACTCCCTCAAGTTCATGTGTCCAATTGCAAAGTTGTGCAAGTTTAAAAACAACTTTATCTAGAAAAGCCAAGAAACATTTCACTAAAGACAAAGCAATAGTTAAGGGAAGCAAACAGATGGTGGAGCGAGAGTGATTGTGTACAAGCAGCATGTTTGTTTCTACAGATTAGCTGGGCATACAGCTTTTACTTACAGAGCATTTTTAGTTTCTTTTGCTCAGTAAAAGGTATTATTAGGGTTAGTTTAGCGCTGGTTCAGGGATTACTAGTGTTTCTACAACAGAAGTTATTGAACAGGGAGTTTGAGGGAAAGCAAATTTATTTTACAGGGCTCCCTTTCTGCTGGAGAGTGTCTCATGAGGGGGTAGCACAAGAAAAAGCAAAGGGACACTTCGGAATAAACAAGTGAAGCTGAGAACCAAGGCTGGCAGCAGTGCCCCAGCAGAGGGGAAGTGGGTGATTCCATGGAGCACCAGCACAGCTGGGTGCAGCAGCAGTCGGAAGGTCCTTGGAGGCAAAGTGCTCCCAGAGCCTGCTCCTGCCTATCTGTCAGGTTCTTTTTTACCATCTTATCTGTCTCTTGTTTTATTCCACACCCTCCTCTTCTAGTATGGCTTTCTCATTGTCTCCTCTCACTTATCTTGGATCACAAGCATTCTGGGGGAGGGAGCACATCTTTATATATAAACAGGCAGTGCTGTTACGGCACTATACACAGAATTAATAATAACACATGCAGTATATAAAGTGAAATTTCTCAAATAAGCTCAATTGTCTAGAAGAGGGATCTCTTCAGTTAATAGAAAATATTACTGAAAATCTTGGCGTTTAAGGTTAAATTGCATGCTTAAACAAACCACGACCACTGCTAAATGTGCACACAGGTTGCACGTTCTGGAATGCCGATTGAACAGGCTTATGTGGCATCATCCAAACCCTTTTCCCAAGCTAATAAATCTGAATAATTAAGTTCTCCCTCATTACAGGTCTCCAAAACGCATAAATCAGGTCTCCACAAGAGTAAAGTTCACTCTGGAAACAGAAATACATCTTTGACTAATTGGTTGCTTTGATTGGCTGGATTTGGTAAACTGAGGCTGATTTGACATTTGAGATATTTGTGTTGACCATATACATTGTTATATGCTGCCATATATGTTATGCATTCTGCTGTCTGCATACAGACCCAGCAATAGATCTAAGAATGTACATTACTTTTATCTCTTTTGACAAACGTGAATTTCCAAGAGCCTTATGAATTGCTTTCTCCTCCTCCAACAGAATCACAAATGGAGAGGGTTCTTTTTGTTTTGGTTTAGTTTTGAACTAGGGAATTTTACTCTATATTACAATCCTGACCATGAAGTGAGCTCCACAAGGGCAGTACCAGCAGTCTTGCTAATTGTGTTTCACAGACATCTTGTTGTCCCTAAACTCACTGAAGGATGGAAATCACTCTTTACATAAACTGCTGTCATGGCCAAAATCTTGAGAAAAAATTTTCTAGTCTGTTGATCATACAAAATTTAGAATTTAAGTAACACTTGGACAAAGCACATACATGCATGAAAAAACAAATACAATTAAAAATATCAAATAATACAATGCTTTTGAAGATGCAGGGGAGATTTTATTTGAAAGAGTATAATTAGAACCCTGCTCACACTGATCTAAAACCCTGAAAAAAGGATAAAAAAACTGGTATAAACCAGTAGCATCAGCACCACCCTACTGCACTCTCACTTTAATTCTGCAAACATGTCTGGCATAGGTAGCCACAGGCATCTTTTCTCATATGCAACATCATAAAGATCTAGTTATTGGACGTTTGAACGTTTAAAGTGGGTTAAGGATTATACTATTGAAGCAAGTCTCTAACTGAAATCTTAAGTTAGCAGCACATCACAAACTTCTTTCCAAAAGTAATTACCTGCCTTGAGATAATTCACAGTTTTTTAATGTTATATGTAAATATTTTTGAAACAGAGTACTTAACAATATTAGAAACTTATATTCAAATATGACTGGAAATGATGGAAACTTTCTTATCAGAGTCCAACAGAATATTTAATCCACTGAGGATTACTTGTCATTAGTACACAAGTAGATGGGTAAAAATGCAGAGAGTTATTAATAATACAGAAGAGGAATATGTTCAGGCAGGTCTTCTATTTCAGACATTTTATTTCCCTTTGAAACTTAAGAAAAAGAAGAAGCAAAAGAAGACAACAGACATGTCAATGGCTGAAAGGGTGGGTCAGTCTTCCTGGGAAATGAATCATACTTTTCATTCAGTTTTATGAAAGCCTTGCTTCGAGCATGCCTGTAATTACTATTTGTTGCAGTGGCACACCAGTCAGACACGCAGTCCAGTTTACAAGGATTAGGTCGTTTTCTGAGGGTTTTCTGAGGTTTTCTCCTTTAGGACATAAATTACAATGTGATTCCCTTCCTCAGTGTGCAAATGAGGGCTGGGAGAGCTGATAAAAACATTTTAGTATAGAATGGTCAGGAAGGTTCTTATATTAGAACCTATTATATTATTATAATAGTCCAACTTGCTAATTGAAAATGTGCAGCAATCATCAGTATGGACTGAGATAACTAAATCCTGTAGCCAAAGTTAGCTTTGTCTCAGAACTGGTACTACAAGGACATACAAACTAACCCAGATTATGGCCTGTCTTTGTCAGTTTTGGTATTTGATACAATTTTCTATTACTGCCTCGCTTGGGTACCTGCTATGTAAAACTGAAAGTGATTCTTCTGTGGGTGATTCCAGCAAGGGTGCCCAGCCACTCTGTTGGCAGAGAGACCACCAAGTCAGGCACTGAAGAGTCTTACATAGTGCCTCAGGAAAGTCAGCTAAGCAAAGGGATCTAGAACTGCCACATGACCTTGTGATTGCCAAAGATTCACAGAGCAAATGTAGATGACAGCACTTTAGATCTCTCATATTTGGGAGTTTGGTGCTTTTTTCTGCAAAAGCCTCCTACCATCAGAGGTTTAGAGTTCTAAGGCTTTTCTAGAGTCCAAAATTCTTTCAAAACACCAGGAAACATTATTGTTTCTTTCAAAATATGCCAGGAAAGGAAAGCAATAGCAGCAGTCTTTCCCCTTCTTTAGTAATTATGTAGGAAAAAAGTTCAGCTACACTTGGATAGTTTGCAGCCCTACTAAGGAAAGAGACACTGACATCTACTAAAGCTGGACCACTGTGCAGCTGAAGAAACAGACTGATAACAAGAGCCAAAAACATTGAGAATGACTTTGCAGCTCCAAGAGCAGGGCATTCAGCTGGGAGGGATAAAGTTTTAAGCTTTTCCCTTTGCTTCCTGGGTTATTTCTAGTCACATGCTGTCTAATGTAAGATACAGTTCCTCAGTACCTTGAAAGCAGTACCAGCGCCAATACCTGGCTGCAGACCACAACCACTATCTTCTAGCATAGTTTTGTGTATTCTATGGCAATCTCATTTGAAGAGTAGACTTCTGTGCTCATTACAATGAAAAAAAAAATTATAACAAGGGGGAAAAATAAGAGCTACAAAAACTACATTTGCTTAGAAACTAACTGTGGAAAATGTACAGCTGGACTATACCATGTTGAGCAATTCATTCAAGCACCCCTTTCTCCTTTCTGCAGCTACAAAGGCTGGAACATACTCATTAAAAAAGATTTTTTTTGTTTTCAGTTTGTCTGTGTTTTATTCGTTCAAAAGATTTATCATTTAAGTAAAACCTGAATCACCATCTCATTTTAGGCTATTTGATTTGTATGCAAGCAATGATAGTTTCTTTAGAGGCAGCCTGAAAAAAAAACCAAAACAACATATAACTTTTCAGAGGCTATATTTACAAAATTCTGCTGATTCAACATTTTTGTGTTACAGAGACAATGCATATTTTTACTTCTGTCACTGGACTTTCATAGTGAGTGACTTCAACCAGTCACAGCTTCAACTAGTATTTGCAGTTCATACACGTGTATTTGCTTTTCTAACCTCCCTCTTTTTACCTGGTCATGTATCTCAACATATACAGGCTGGGTGGAGAGTGGGTTAAGAGCAGCCCCGTTGGGAAAGACTTTGGGGTGTTTGTCAATGTGAAGCTCAAGATGACCCTGCAATGTGCTCTTGCAACCCAGAAAGCCAAACATGTTCTGGGCTACAGCAAAAACCCTGTGGGCATCAGGACAAGGGAGCTGATTCTACCCCTCTGCTCTGCCCTTGTGAGACCCCACTGGGAGTGCTGTGCCAGTTCTGGGGCCCGTAAGATAAAAATGACTTGGAACTGTTGGAGCAAGTCCAGAGGAGGTCACAAAGATGCTCAGAAAGCTGGAACAACTCTCTTGTGAAGACAAGCTGAGAGACTCAAGGTTGTCCAGCCTGGAGAAGAGAAGGGTCATGGGTGACTTTATAGCACTTTCCAGTACTAAAAAGGCTACAAAAGGGATGGAGAGGGAAATTTTACAAGGGCATAGAGTGACAGGACAAGGAGTAAAGGCTTTAAAATGCAAGAAGGCAGGTTTCGATCAGATGTTATGAAGAAAAGCTTAACCATGAGGGTGATGAGTCACTGAAACAGGTTGTCCAGAGATGTTGTGGATGTTCCTTTTCAAGTGTTCACGGCCAAGCTGGATGTGGCTTTGAGCACTTGGTCTAGTAGAAGGTGTCCCTGCCNTTACCTCATGCATTGAATGAAACCTTATGGTAAAGTTTGCCCTCAGATTAGAACATTAGTTATCTACAAGCTCAAAAGTATCTAGCCATATCTAGCCTACTTTACTGTCTTCACACAAGATGTTTTAACAAATTCTACATATGAATGCAATTATTTACACAGCCTCCTTCTGCACGCTTGTGTTAATGTCAACAAAAATCTTTAAAAGTAAACACAGTAAAAGTAAAATCTTTAAAAGTAAAATACAGTTACCTAAG
>VZUA01104322.1:0-11784 GCA_013401035.1 Horornis vulcanius
CAGCACTCCCAGAGAGCTCCAATTTCCTTGAAAGACTAAAAAAAAACCCTTAAAGTTTGCTTACATTTCTTTAACCTTTCCTTGAAAGATTAAAAACAAACTTAAGTTTTTGATCACCCACCACCCAGTCCTGCTGCTGAGTCCCCTGCACAAGGTTGGGTTTATACACTTGGGGGACAAATTATCCCTAATTTTGGTCCCCTAGGAGCTCACAGGACAGCTCCAGTTGTGGTTAGAGCAGCTCAAGGTGCTCACAGAAGCTCAGCTGCCACCCTGGCCACATCTCAGGACAGGATGGGCAATGACATTCTCTCTGCTTCCATTTAATAAATGTGTAGTGAGACAAAAACCTCTTCAATTATGGAATAAAAGAGACTTTACCAAAGGAAATGATGTTATATGTGGAAATTAAAATGCCCTGGGGCTGAATCCAACAGATATTTTTTGTTGGCAATTCTGGCTGAGAAAGAGCTTTTTGTGAGCCCTGCCCAGAGCCTGCAGCACCCCCAGAAAGGTGCCCCAGCCCTGGGGGTGCCCCTGTCAGTGCACAAACATCCCCCAGGAGCTGATTGGGAACATGCAGCTCTTTGAAATGGGATTTACAGCAGTCAAGCTGTGCCAGATACAGGGGCATTGGTGTGGAACTATGGCAGGGATGAAAAAATGGGCAATTAGTAGTGCTGCTTCATGTTTACTCCCCGCTATTACTGTTAATTATTAATTAATGTTAATTATAACTATGCTTACGTATCAATTATTAATTGTATATCAGTTAATAGTAATGTTTCATGAAGTGTAATGAAAAATATGAATAATTTCTAAGGAGCACCAGTTAGCACCAGGACCAGAATTCATCTGTGAGAGAGCTCTGCTGCTTAAGGGGACAAGGGGGAAATTGTTTGTGCCCAAGGCTAATTTAATACAGGGTTGGATGGGGTGAACATCTAGAAAAATACACAAATTTTTGTTTTTTATCACTTACCTAACCAGAGGCCAGCTACTCCACACAGGTAACCCCAGGGCACAGCAGAGAAGGGGTACCAGTACTCCACTTTTGTGAAGTAGAGGATGATGGGGGTGATGGAGATGAAGATGAAGTTGAAGAAGCCCAGGGTGGACACGAAATGAGCTGCTTCCCCGAAGTTTGCACTCCCAAGAAACATTTTGAATAAAACCTGGAGAGGAGAGGAGAGAGGAGGGGTTTAGACTCCATGCCTGTCATGGAAGCACTCCATTCCCTTGGGGAGAGTGGAGCAAAGGACAACATGCCACAGCTCACAGCCCTTTTCCTAGACAAGAGCCTTTCAAAGGGATTTTGGGTGGGATTTCTGCCCTTTCCTGTGGTTTAGCACCCTGTCTTTACCACAGGGATGGCTGAGTCTGTACAGCAAAGCTTCCCAAAAATGCCTTGAGGAGCAAGTGTAGAAGAACCCAGGAAAAACCCAGAACAAACCAAGAACCTAAGGACATACCTCTGCAATGAATGTAGAGGATTTGGGCTGTGTGTGGCAATGCTGGGATTTGGGAGGAGACTCCAGTGACTTTCACAGGATGACCCTGCTGTGAGAGGAAAACCAGCCTGGAAGGGCTCACTCTGAGAGAACTTGTCCTCTTGTGAGCTCTGAGTGACTTGTGAAAGGCCACAACACATTTGTGAGTGAGACAGGGAAAGTCTAAAGCTGCAAGGGCAGCTTCTGATCCCGCCACAGCTCGCTCCAAACTTTACACACGCAGCCGAAAACAAACCCAGCCAGGTTCAGCCCAATCTGTTCCTGAGACACAGAACCCCTGCCTTTGCCAGCCCTCACCTTCCAGAGCAGCCTTTTCCTCCAAGCAGAAGTGTCCCTAATGAATTGCCTGTGCCAGGCTCACACCTGGGCTCTGAGCCCAGCATGTGCCAGGGAGCTGCAGGGCAGACCTGGGATGAGTTGGCCACCCTGGCTCTCCTCCCTGAGGCACATGGAAAGCCCCTTTGAAAATCCCTTTGAAAAGTGCTGATAAACTCTCTTGTCATGATTGAAAAATGATCCTAAACTCCTCGTGGTGTGGCAGTGGAGATTTCATTAAAGGCTCATCAAGAAAAGCCATTCTGGGTAATTGGCAGATGACAGCTAATTACCCTCACGGCAGATTTCCTGACTTTGTCACAACATGAGTGACGCAGGAGTGATGAGCAGACGAAAACATTTATTTTACAGCGATCCTCTTCGTATTTGTGCCTCTTCAACAGCCAACATTAATGAATTTAGGAGTGCCAACAAACACTTGTGACCTACCTTATACAGCGCAGACGTGGAGGCTGATCCCACGGCGTAGGCCACCCCGATAATTGAATCACCCTGGAAACCATCTGCATATGCCATCATTACAATTCCTGTGATTGCCATTATTGCTGCCACTATCTGCACAGACAAAGCAAAGCAGTGTAAAGCTGAGATCATCACTGGGAGGGGCTTCTCATGAGCGTCATTACCCACTGGCTCTGACCTGGAGCTTTCTTGTTTTCCCTTAAATAGGAAAGATCGTGGGAGAGATGTAAAGCATAATGAAAGTGTGTGCACTGACAGCACTGCAAATTCTGCTGGGGCCTACTGACAGAACATCCACCATTATGTATTTTGTCAGCTAAACATCCACTTTGGAGAGGCAAGATCAAGACATTTTAAGGCATCGCGCTCTAGAGTACAAGAGAAATATTTAGCAATGCCATCAATTTGACTTGAAATGCAAACATTGGATGGCCAAACAACAAAATTTAGTCCAGGGGAATGAGCCCTGTATTTTGGAATACCAGGGTACCACAGGGAGCTCTTCCAGCTGTTTTGGCTGTGCCCTAACAGCTTTTTTGGACAGACATGACCAAATTTCTTCATGAAGGCTTTACCTTTGGGCTTAGGTTTTTGACCTCACTTGAAAATCCCAGAGAGAACATCTAAGGAGCTTTAAAAAAAAAAAAGAACAGGAATCATTGACTACACCATATCTGAAATCTTGGGCCTTGATTCCAAGAACCTTAAGGAAGTGGTTGGGTGCCCAAAGTGTTTTATTTTTTAAAAATCTCTCCCTCTCCACCTAATTGTCCTCAGCAGGTAAATGAGTGAGAGTTTCAAAGACACTGAATACCCAACTTCCATCGAGTGTTTCCTGAACCAGTGCACAACTCCTGAGCCAACACCAACGTGACATGGGCACTTTGCCTCTTGAAAACATCACTGGACTTCATTTGAGAAATATTTAGTCCTGGATGAACCTAAGCTTCAGCCCACAGACTTCAAAGACTTCATCTTGACCCAAACATGTGCCCTCCTGTAAAACAGCCTTTCAGAGCTCACAGCTTTACCAAGAGTAACAGAAAACCACTGACACTCATCCCAAGCAGATGTGAGCCAGACTGAGGCAATAAGCACAAAAAAACCCACAAAATAATTCAGCAGAGCCAGTCAGTAGAGCAAAACCATGTTTCAAGGGACACACAGGACAGGGACACACGAGTGACTCAGGTGAAGGTGTCCCCACACAGGGGACAATGGGGAACTCAGAATCACCTCCCAGGGCAGGGCCTCCAATCTTTGAGACTCCAGGCAAAAATGTCAGTGCTCCTAAATCCCACAGGCATCCAGGCCAACATCTTCCCAGGAAAGCTCATCTCCTGGGTGCAGCTTTCAGTCCTTCCCCCTCACCATCAGCCCTATTTCACCAGTCCTTGAGGCACACAGGTGCCCTCTCACATGGCAGTGGCTGTGCCAAAGTCACAAACCCCACTGCAAGTCTGTGCCCCACCTTACTTACATGTAAAACACCCCAACTCCAAGGTACAAAACCTGAAGGTATCACTGACACATCAAAATTCTCCAGGAAATGGCAGCTGAAATCCAGGATCCAATGCCATGGGCTGGAGTCCCCTGGGGAATCGCAGTCTCTCAGTGGTGTGATGAGATCTGGGAGGGTTTTGGCAAGAGGGGACCAGGAGGTTTCCCCCTTTTCCTTCCCAGGATGACACATTGCAGCAGCTGGGCCATCCTGGGAGACACCACAGAAGTCCCAGCCTCGAAGCAGTGACAAATGACAGCCAGGACCCCTCAGACATCCACGGCCTCTCCTCTGAGTGTCCAGAATCCCCCTTCCCTGCCACACTGGATTCACCTCAGGCTGCACTACACATCCTGCCCTGCACAGAAATTCAGATTTCACCTCCCAGCTGGAGTATTTCCAGCAATGTGTCTGTCTCAGAAGGCAAAACAGAAGAGTCCAATGTAGTAATGCCCTCATTCCAAGGGCAAGGATGGAGATTTAACTCTTGGTGCCCTCACTGCTCAATCCTTTCCTTGTGTCAGTGAAAATGAGCAGATCCATTACCCCCTTTCTGCCTGTCGTGAAAAACTCACTCCCAGTCTGTCTAAACCAAATTTAGAGTGCCAGATTCCTAATTTAATCAAATATTTATAAAGCCAGGCACCATTTTTTCCCCTGAAACAACTAAAATGATGGACACATGTGGAGCATCAACACCTCCTGAGACGTAAGTAAGATCTGAGACTGAGAACAGCAAAAACATTATTTAAATTTCATGCTCAAGGCTCCTCCTGCATGTTACATAGCTGGGCATCAGCACAGCTGACCTGTGCCTGCCTCAGGTGTTGGCTTTAGAAACCTGAGCTCACATCTGCAGGCTGCTCTGCAAGGTCACAGGGAAGCAAAGGTGGCTGTCAGCTCATTAAACCAAGCTTTTAATTAATGGAAGAGTGTAGTAACTTTCTTTTGGAGCCTCCTAGGCATGGAATGAAATTAGCTTGCCTTTTTTTTCTTTTTTCCCTGAAAGAGAGCAAGGCCAACCCACAGTTTATCAGAAATACTTTTTTTTCTGTGTGGAGCACAGCAGAAAATAAGGTGTAAAGAATCAGAATGGTTTGGGTTGGAAGGGAACATAAAGATCATGCAGTTCCACCCCTGCCATGGGCAGGGACACCTTCCACTATCCCAGGTTGCTCCTGGCCCCATCCAACCTGGCANGAAATTAGCTTGCCTTTTTTTTTCTTTTTTCCCTGAAAGAGAGCAAGGCCAACCCACAGTTTATCAGAAATACTTTTTTTTTCTATGTGGAGCACAGCAGAAAATAAGGCGTAAAGAATCAGAATGGTTTGGGTTGGAAGGGAACATAAAGATCATGCAGTTCCACCCCTGCCATGGGCAGGGACACCTTCCACTATCCCAGGTTGCTCCTGGCCCCATCCAACCTGGCACTGAACACCTTCAAGGAAGGAGAAGAAAACTCCTTCCAGGCTAAAGTCAACGTTTTCAGGGGAGAGAATTGTCCCCAAACTACTCTGTACCTACCGAAAAAACCATTGATTCAACTCCACACATGAAGCCCAACCAAGGGCTTAAATATGCAAACATATTAAATCTAAGCAGCACAAGCCAGCAGAACTGCTCTAATCTTAAAGTCTTTTAAATATTTGTGCTTGCTTTGAGCCAAAGCTGCCTGGACTTCCCGAAGCATAACACTGAGATGTCATTAACTGGAAAGAGAGATGTTCAGAAGTGTCCAAGCAAAGGTCAGGGTGCAGGCAGGGATGGTTCTGTGTGTCCCTGCCCAGGGCAGGAGGTACTTCAAGATACCTGAGCTCTACCTGCACTACTTTTATAGGTAAATAGAACCAGAGAATTGTTAAGGTTGGAGAAGACCTCACCGAGTCCAACCCTTCACCTACCACTGCCAGACCCACCACTAAACTGTGTCCCCTAGCACCACATCTACACATTTCCTGAACACTTCCAGGAATGGTGACTCCACCACTTCCCTGGGCAGCCTGTTCCAGGGCCTGACCACCCTTTCTGTAAAGAAATCTTTCCTAATACCCAACCTAAACCTCCCCTGGTGTTTTTCCCTCTCGGGTGGGTGCTACAGCTTCACCACTGATGGCACATGGCTCTCCCTGCAGAGTTCACATTTTGGGTGCCTCAAACACAGCCACAGCAGCTGAAACTTTGTGTGCAGGCCTTCTGCAGTTACTCAGTGCTCCCACAGGTGGGACTGTGCCATTCCACAGGGTGGCCAGCAAGACAGGTTTGTCTTTAGACGTGGCATCTAAAAACGCAGCCCTGCAGCCCAGCTGCTTTCAGGTGTGCAGGAAGGGTGCCAGGGGGTCAGAGGGATGTCAGGCAGCTCCCACACCCCCGTGGGCACCCATGGGCAGTTTGGGGACTGCTGCAGCCACACTGGGCAGACAGGGAGCTGGGAATGTGCTGCAGAGCCAATGCTGTCCCTGGCACTGGAGCATCCCCACCTCGACGCAACTCGGATGCACCCAGAGCTCTGGAAGAGCTGCTGGGAGCTGAGCTCCTTGGAAAAGCTGGCTGAGCTCCTGGGTGCTGAGTTTTGCCACAAAAACACGGCTCAGGGTATAGGATTAAACCTTTTTTTTCTTTTCATGCCCTCACTGCCCAAATAACCCAATTCCTGCTGCTCTCCGAGGGGTGCGGGCGAGGGCAGCTGAGGCATTCAGAGCACAAAAAGCTGGATCTGTGCTGCTCTGTAGTATTTTAGCTCTCAAAAACTCTCCTGCGTGGTTATTAACATCATTAAGTGTTATTCTTGTCAGGAGAGCAGCTGGATAACGCTGTGAATTACCTCTCCAGCAATGGGCATCCGAGCTCTGCCAGCAAGCAGCGAAATCCGGTTTATGTGCAGGATTTGCTGCTCACTTTTCCCTCCAGGTTTTTCCTGTGAGAACCCCACGGTGTTTACAGCATTCCTACTAATGCATATTTATGGCAGCCTCTTTTTAGTCAGTGAAAAATAAATAATAACTGAAAATAGCTTTTATTTCTAGGTTTCTTTAACAGAGCAGGCTAAGAGAGCACAAGAGCTATGCTTGCTCTTCCAGAAAGATGTTGCTTTGAGATGAAAATTAGCCTAAAGGGTACAAAATGTTCAATTTCTTCAGATGATCAAGGGGAGTAGTTACTGCTCCTGTTATTTCTGTAGAGAACTGAGGGGTTTACACCCTGTTTATTCTTTGGGTCAGTCAGTGAGCTGGGGGTGGGTCACATTCACCTGATCTTTCTGCATTTTCAGCTGTGTATGGAATAGATATTCAGGTGTCTGGCTTTACCTTCAAGCACTGGCTCACCTCCTCAGCCTGGCAAGCACAGTGCCCTGCTCAGTGTCCTGGTGGCTGCTCCAAAATCCAAATGAGGTATCTGTACAACAGAATGTCTTCTCCCTTCATTTCTGATCCCTTCTATCACGTTATTAATTAATAAAAAAAAGCAAAACTGCTGTGCCCATTTTCAAAAAAACAAACTGACTTGGATGAGTGTCCAGATCCATCACACTTTCCATGGAACTTAAGTCCAGCTGCTGCTGGTCCTTTCTGGTCACAGCCACCACACCTGGCCCCAACCAATGCCTAATGAAGTTCAAGATTTTCAATAATTCAGTCAGGATTGTGCCCAACACAACCTTGAGTCATTGCAGAGGGGAATCTGCATCAATGAACTAGCAGAAATCCTCACTGCTCCTCGCCCAAGGTGTGAANCCAGATCCATCACACTTTCCATGGAACTTAAGTCCAGCTGCTGCTGGTCCTTTCTGGTCACAGCCACCACACCTGGCCCCAACCAATGCCTAATGAAGTTCAAGATTTTCAATAATTCAGTCAGGATTGTGCCCAACACAACCTTGAGTCATTGCAGAGGGGAATCTGCATCAATGAACTAGCAGAAATCCTCACTGCTCCTCGCCCAAGGTGTGAAGCCAACAGTTGAAATTGCAAGTTTAAATTTAAATTGATGAATGTTGGGAGATGTGTATATGGAAAATTACACAAGTTTGCTTTTCCCAGATCCAGGAGCACATCATTCTGTTTGAGTTCTATTTTAAATTTTTGCAGGGTCCATTTTACTGCCAGTGAGTCCTGTAATATACTTCAGTGCAAGATGCACCTCCACACAAGAGAGGCGTGTTAATTTTAAAGCAATTTTGGCACATGCACATGTAAATGTGTGTGTGACAAGTGATATGGTAACACGAGAAAAATACATCACACATGGAAAACATCTGTCTACCCAAACAAGGAATAAAACTGCTTTGGTTAGAACCTAAGCATTCATCACTAAGTTTAAAATAAAATTAACTAAACTTCAGCACAATAAGCCAAGACAGAATAGGTTTATATGAAAGTGGAAGCTCTTCTATTGTATTTCATCAAGTTACACTTGGCTGTAATAGCTCCTTGAAATTCCCACACTGAAGTTCTTGGGTCTCTAACTGATCCTGAGGCTGCATCATAGAACTAAATGAGAAAGGTTTTCATGGTGTGTCTACGCCCCAGTGCAGCAGTGCTATGGCAGCACCATGGCTGATGGTTTTAAGTGCAATTATGAAAACATGAGAGAGTGGAAAAGGAGGCACGTTCATTACCCTTGCTCCCATGAACCTGTCTTTGAGCACAATCCAAGAAAGCAAGAAGACAAAAGCTTTGTTACAACAGAACAGGGCAGAGACGTCTGTGGCTGTGAGCTTCTTTAAAGCCAGTAAATACAGGTAGTTAGTCAAAGTCCACAGAATAGAAAAGGGAGCAGTCCTTTTAAGAAAGAGTTTCAGCGTCAGACCATCTTCACCAAAAATCCGACTGCATTCCCTACGGAAAGAAAAGAGTTTCAGTCTCAGCCAGGGTTTTCCTTAGCATTCACTCCAGCACAACAAACATTCATTAGGCTTTTATCGTGCTTTTCCTAACTACTCCACACGCCCAAGAGAATCCATTACTTAATTCACATAGGGAAAACAACCCACAATCTTCTTAAAACAGCAATTTCGCAAGAAGAAAAGACGTAACTTACCTGGAATAATCACGCTCTGTGCAACAATAATCCCAGGGACTCACACACAGAAATGAAGGTTATCTGTAATGTTCCGACAGCTCCCAGACTCTGCCTTCAAGGCCATGAGCACAGGGATAGAATCACCACTTTTTCTCTGCAGCTTGCAAATTTTCTTTTCTTTCTTTTCTTTTTTTTGCATTGCTCCAAGCTCTGTTTTCGTTCTGATTGAAATATATTTTTATGTATGGCCAAGGAAGCTTTAAGATTTGCCTAAAGATACTCAAAAAGCCTGCCAGACACATCAGCGTGGTGGGGAAGGGAGCCACCAGGCAGTGGGAGTGAGCCAGGCAAACAGGAGTGTGAGAGAAGGAAGGGAAAGGGAGGGAAGGGTATTTAACAGCTTCATTTTATTGTACAGTGAAAAGCTGTGTTTTCTAGGAGACATTTCCTTGATGATTAAATCGCAAACAAAACCCCTCAGCTTCTCAAACACTGTGTCACACACAGCTCAAGTGAGCTGTTTGATTCTTAGGATTTCAGGAATCTCTGCCTTTCCCAGACTGGGAGGGATGTTTTTTAGCAGCTCCACTGTCTGCACTCTTGGTTGAAGGTTTTCCTGAAGATATTCCCAGTGTGCTTTCCCTCCTTGGCATGGCAGGCTCCCTGACACTGCTTAAAACATGAGAGGTCCCACAAGTGACCCCAAAAAGCAGTGGAGTGAACCAAGGTACCCTCAACCTGCAGCACATCCTTCCAAGGAAAGGGACATGCAGGGAATAATCCAAATGCCCTGAGGCTCTGGGGCTCCAAAGTGCTCGCAGCCAAACATGGAAGATTGCTAAAACATTCATTATGTAGAATTAATTAGCAACTTCAAAGATTGTGCTGCAATGTGATGTCAAAAATGTTTGTTATTTGGGGGTGGTGGGGTGGTCTGGTAATTATCCTGATTTGGAAGGCAAAATTGTTTTCAGGGCCCCTTAACCATTTTTACTAATTCTTGGGGATTTTGCTGTTAAAGACATCACAGATTTTTACTCTTAAGATTGGAAACCATCACTCTCGTTTTGAGGAAAGTAGAATAACAACATCTATGTAATAATTGAGATCAGCTACATCTTAACCTGAATGGTTTTATGATTCTACTCAATAACCACTCATTTCTTGATGCCACTAAGACAATCTGATGTACAAAGCAGTCATTTCTGGTAATAATAAATTCCATTCTCAAACTCTGTGTAACAAGTTAACACTCAGGCTGGTGGATCTGCTAATTATCTCCTTCACTCTAGTTGACCTCAATGCTCTCAGGAGTCCTGTTCAGCAAAGATCAGGATGAAAAGGTTTAAAATATAAAAAAAGAACAGCTACTGGTGTGCATCATTTACCTGAGATGCAAAGCAAACACTCAGTGAAGCAAATAAATGAATGCCTAACTTTGATTGCAGGCTTTTGCAACTCTGATTTCAACAGGAGTTAAGAGGTGACAAATTTCCCTGTGTGAGAAGGGACTCACTGGCAGCACTTCAGTGTTCCTTGGCACGCAGATATAGCAGTTTACCTTTACAAGATGCTTCCCCTTGAGACTCAGGTGGGTGCAGAGAGTGATTCTGGGCTCAAACTACACCTCGCCTCAAGACAGGTGGGTGCAGAGTGGCTGTGTCACCATTCCATGACCCCACAGCCAGGGTGCCCCTTGTCCTGGCAAGAACAGACCTGCACTGTGAACTCCACACCTGTGTGGTGGGGATTCTGCCATCACTTCTGGGGCACGACTGGATCTCTGTAAATCCAGCCTGCCTCAGGAGCTGTCAGGATCTTAGAGGAAAGGAGCCTTGCTGTGTTAAAACAAGGCAGAAAGGTGCCTGGGCTGCCCCCAGAAACACAGGGCACAGCTGGACCCAGATGCCAGAACAGGCCAGGTTTTGTTGTTCTGCAGGTCCCTGGGATGTCTGCACACACACAAACCCAGAGCAGAGTCAGGAGGATGATCCAAGTGCCCTGACACTGTGAACCCTCAAAGGAGGAAGGCTCAGTGCTTATTACATTATTCTGGGTCAGTGATTTGGGAGAGGCACTTGTGGCTGCCCCAGCAACATCAATAATCTCTGAGTTCCCAGAAGCAGTGGGAGGGATGCACAGAGATGCACAGCCAGGAAAATAACCTGGAAATGCTTCACAGGCCCCAGGCAATGGGCTGCTTAAGCAGGTGGGAGTGCCTCCATCACACACAGCAGTGGCCAGAGAAAACAGGGGCTGGTGGTTCCTCAACTCTCAGTGAAGAAAATACAGCAAAGTCTCTGACAGGGTGGTGCTGAGTGAGGCAGACTTGATGAATTCACCCCTGTGCTTAGGAGAGCTCCATGAATAATGTTCAGTCAATGAGGAGATAGGGAGAATACTTTATTTTCCCAGTCAGATTGCCTGAGGCTTTGTGAGGGCTGGTGGCTCAGTGGTTAACTCAGCCTCTTTGACATGCAACTAAAATTAAACTTGCAGGAGTCATCAGACATGACAGTGATTAAAACCTTGGGCTCAGGACAGAGGGCTCCCTGGAACCCTCCCCACACAAATAATGCTGCAGGCTGCTGACTTAGAGGCACAGACATATCTAAGGGCAGCTGACCCTGAAACTACGACACAAACTGTTTCCAAATGCACGAGAGGTCTATTTAAAACCTGCCCTCTAACACAAATAACTCTTTTGACTTGCAGGTAGCCCTCAGCCATCAGCTCTGGGCAGTGTGCCATGCTCTCAGGAATTACAGCACCTCAGGCAGTCGTGAAGCTTTGCCTCTGACACCCACTCAATAGCTCGTGTGTCCTCTCAGTTATTCTGATGCCAGGCCCTGCACAGGAATGGGTCTGCTCCCTCCTGACACACAGCTGCCTCTGGCGTGAAATCCAGCTGGTTTTAAACAGCTCACAGAAAAAAAAAACAAAAACAACAAAACA
>VZUA01104327.1:17761-28020 GCA_013401035.1 Horornis vulcanius
CAAGGGGAGTCATATTACACAAGTAAACATAAGCAAACACAAAAACATTAATATTTATTCACAAGGGTTGGTATAAACAAAGATTTATTTGTGAGACAGAGCATTAGAGATAATGCTCATAATTTTTCACAGAATATTTAATATTAAAAAATTATCTAAGGAACAATAGTGTCGTGCCACTTGACATCTAAAGATGAAAAGTCACATGATATGAAAATTGCATTCACCAATCTGATACAAAATCACATATATATTAGTGAATTAGTAAATGAATGGATAAAGTAAAATCATGTCCCAACAATTAATAAATAACATGCAAGCAAGGATTTTAAAACATTATCTTTCCCTGATCTCCCTTATAAAGTGAACTGTTCAATTAGTCTTTCTAGTATTTTTTTCCTTTACTTGATGCATATAACACTAAGTATTACAAGAAATTTTTATTGGACAGCACCATTTACACAACATTTAAGTCTCCATAAAAATAGTTTTTGTTCTTTATCTGTTTGTCTGTGCCTTACCATCTGTTGACATGAATTTCAGAAACCTGTTCTTCACAATTTCCTCCATGTGCAGACGAAAAATATACACTGTGAGGTAAATTCTTCACTGTGACCCAGAACTACAGCCCTTCTCTGGAATTATACCACACTTCATTTACAAAATGTCACAATTTAATACCTTCTGGAATAAGTAATCAATTTCACATTTTAGGTAGCTGTTAGCCCTAGCCTTAAATATATTAACTTATTTTAAAATTGATAGCAAGTTTAAAGGGTGTTCAGCTTCACAGAAATAGAAAAAAAGGTGGGCTTTTTCTCTGGAACACACAAATCAGAATGACATAATCTTCATGTTTGATTACAACACAAAACCAGTAGGTCAAAATTCACATGAGTGGATGCTGTATGAAATTAATTCTTAAATATTATTTAAATGCATTTTAAGGCAACATAATTTCTTTTAAATTGTTCATATTGCATATTTATATTCTCCATTAATTATGGATAACAAGTAACAAAAATGTCCACAATTCTTTTCATTTTGTTACATTTTCCTTACCTGTGACAGATCAGGAAACTGGTATTCCTAATAAAATATTACTGCAGATAGGAAACTCCAAAATATCTATATCTGCAGTTTTAAAGGTCTGCTTGCTGGAATTTGTTTTACCAATTACTTGCAGTGAGGATCCTAGTCAAAAATGATATCAAAACCCAAAGTAAATAATATTCAGAAACCAGCATCTAATAAATTCATATGATACTTGGCATACATGTTTTGTTAACATCTTTTTATTAGGTCATGAAAATTTTGGCTGATTACTTGTTTATTGAAAATAATAATGCAACTTGTACTTTCTTTGGTGGAGTTTGGATTTTGTTTTCTATGTAGCAATGAAAGTAACAAAACTCTGCCATCAGAATTCTTCATTGCAGAAACATAGATGTTGACCGCTCTGCCTTATCATCCTTCATTTATACATTAGTTATGCTGACTTAGAGTCAGTGTTGTAGGGATGTTCATTCCTCTGACCTGAAAGCATGGATGAATCTGTGATTCCATACATAGACATAGTCCTGAACATAGAACATGTGAGTTGAAAGAGAAGCGTGAATGATGTACTACCAGCCTCTTTCATCTAGAATCTCTCAAAAGTAGAAGTCCTGTTTTGCCAATGCTGTCTTTGGAGAAAGGGTAATATTTAGCCAAAGGGACTGTTCCTATTTTCCCTTTACTCTTGCAAGTGGCTTCAAAAACTACTAGATAGTATATTAGAGGCTAGAGTTCAGCTGAAGTAGTAAAAAGCTTCTGCACATTTTATCCAAGATTCTACTTTATCCAAGATCCAAGTGTCCTACTTACATTAATAAAAGAAGTCCTGTAACCTTGCAGCAATTCTGGAATTATTATCACATTTTACTGCGAATATTGAGAAGATAAGGTCACACACATCTTTACATAATCTTGAGTGAAAGCTCATATATCCTGACCTTATTCTATGGATAAAGAATGAAGCATATCTTTATCCATAGAATAAGGCCAGGATGTATGAACTTTGTCCATAGGGTCATCAGTAATACAAATGGAGCAACTATTTTAAGCTGGCACTATATTCAGGAAATGTAGTCCATTTTCTTTAAAGTCTTTTCAATATCTTATATTAGAAAATCTTCATTACCTGGAATTATATCATGAATGGTAAATACAAAATTTTAAAGATTAGATCGCAGGCCTTTCAAGCTAGGTCAAGGGTAATTCAGTATGCATGTTACAATAGTGATGTGTCCTTTTCTGTTTGTAGCAATCCTGTTAACAAAAAATGCAAGCTGTGTGATCACAATGAGAAAAAAATCTAGCCAATTAATTATAGACTAATTTTTTCTATGTATTTTTGGAAGAGTTACTAGAAAGTAAAAAAGTAAGCTATAGGATTAACTTTGTGAAGTTTTGCTAAATCAACCACTTTTTGAAGAGGCATTCATATAACCACCTCAGGCATGTCTTTAAATCCCACTCATGAACAGCAATACATTTAAAAGCTATAATCAAGCTAACGTTATCTTTGGCAGAAGAGGAATTTTACTGTGAACTCTAGATTCCCTGCTAGAGAGAAGTTCAGAACAGGTGTTACACCATGAAATCTTGAGTGTAATGCAAATGAAGGAAAGTTACTTTCACTGTTATAACCACTTTTTCCCAATAGGTCCACACTCAGTTTTTATTAAGCTTCTCCCTGATCTGAATCTTGGAGCTAATCACTCTGAAGGAGGAAGTTGGTTAGGAATGTATGCATTTGAAAGGTTTCCATTTTTCAAAACTGAATGAACAGTAGAAACACTATTATTGATGCCTTAATGAAGTGATGGGACCACTGTCGGGCTAATAACGATTTATTACTCAGATAAACATCAGCCTCAGAGGTCATGAGGTTTTAAAGAAGTAAAAAGTCAGCCATAGCTCAAAAGTAGTCACAAGTTTCTTCGTAACAAGGCAATATATAACATTCTGATCCAATGCAAACTTGCCACAGAGTGCAACCGTGCAGATTTTTCTGCAGCTGGCCCCGACCCTGCGGCCACAGACGCAGCCGGCTGTCACCACCTGCATGGTGGATTCTTTTCCCCTGCTAAGCCTGCAGCAGAGCAGCTTTTGTACAAGAAGAAGACTGGACTCCATCTCTGATGAACAGAAGGGTGTTTATTCCTTAGTTCTCTCAGGGAGAGAGCGTTGAACAATGTCGTGCAAGGCATTATAAGTTGGGGAGGATCACAGGGGTGGGGAAAGACGAAGGCCAATAGGGAATAACTCAGGCAGGGTTCAGGGCATATCACTCAACTTGGGGACCAATCTTTGGGGAGGAGAGGGGAGTTGCCTAGGTCCTGGCCTATCACTCAATGCCCTCTCCGGAACTTTCCAGATGGCTGGGCTGGAGTGACAGGACCAGAGGGCAGGAACAACAATGATGGACATGAGGGTGAGGTTTAAGGGACAAACCAACTCGGGAAGGAAGGGGTACATGGAATAAACCATTGGAGTTACATGAAACGAAATTAAATACATAGATAACTTGTAACATACAGAATTATGCACCACCACAACAGAGTTTATTTTGTTTTTCTAACCTATCACCTCTGCTAAATTCTGCAGCACTGCATCTAGTTTTACCTAGCAGCCTACTACTACACGTACACACACTTCTATTATAACATCTAAACTCTTAGCTTACTCTATAAAATCACATTACTACACTTTAGAACTCTTCACTATCTTTCTCAATACAGTTTCTTACTTATTTAAAGTATATTCTTACTTGCAACTATAGAGACATAAGTTTGTAGTTTTTCTGCTTAATATATGTGTACCTTTATTATCACATCAATCCAAGCTTCTCCTAAGGCTGCAAATCAAACCCTTCAGCATCTGGAAATTTCTATCTTTCCATTTCCTGCACGATACTTTCATTTTGAAAAAGCAAATGGGATTTTAGAACTACCTTGTAGATATTTCAGGCCTGAATAGCATTTCAAATATATCTCTTGTTGGTAAAAGTTAAGTCACAAAAGCTATAATTGAATAAATTCTTGCATTTTGAAAAGGCTGTGGACAGGAGTCAGGAGCATGTAAACTGCAATGTTGTAAGGTGTAATGGTTCATCTAATGTATAATATCATCTTTGCTTCAGTGGACAAAATTCTCAAAAAGGTGAAACTCATCTGAAACAAAAATATTAGATATACAACGTTTTACCTTATTGGAATAGGTTTCTGACCTTAAGTAATAATTTATCCCTTAAGTAAGAAAAGTGAAACCTCTGGCAAAAAAAGATTTTAAATCGTTTGTTTACAAACCAGGACGTCTCAGTTTCCTATTTTGCCTTATAAATATATTCAAGTATACAACCTCTCTTTCAACATTTAAATGCTATGTCTAAATTATTCATAATTTATAACAGTGGTCCATTCCCAACTTATTGTTTTACTGCTACTTAGAATTAAATCCCCCACTGGAATATCTATGTTTTAACCGAAACAAGGATAATGTTTCCAATGTGGGCTTTTTCTTTTTATAGTTTCTGTTAATATATAATTATCCAACAACAGATGAAGTGGTAGGAGCTCACCTAGTGAACTCCTACCTAGTGAAGAGGAGACTCAGATACCTTGCTCCAAATTTCATCATGGAAGATGTTCTTATGTTTCTTATGTTTCTTATGTTTCTTATGTTTCTTATGTTTCTTATGTTTCTTATGTTTCTTATGTTTCTTATGTTTCTTATGTTTCTTATGTTTCTTATGTTTCTTATGTTTCTTATGTTTCTTATGTTTCTTATGTTTCTTATGTTTCTTATGTTTCTTATGTTTCTTATGTTTCTTATGTTTCTTATGTTTCTTATGTTTCTTATGTTTCTTATGTTTCTTATGTTTCTTATGTTTCTTATGTTTCTTATGTTTCTTATGTTTCTTATGTTTCTTATGTTTCTTATGTTTCTTATGTTTCTTATGTTTCTTATGTTTCTTATGTTTCTTATGTTTCTTATGTTTCTTATGTTTCTTATGTTTCTTATGTTTCTTATGTTTCTTATGTTTCTTATGTTTCTTATGTTTCTTATGTTTCTTATGTTTCTTATGTTTCTTATGTTTCTTATGTTTCTTATGTTTCTTATGTTTCTTATGTTTCTTATGTTTCTTATGTTTCTTATGTTTCTTATGTTTCTTATGTTTCTTATGTTTCTTATGTTTCTTATGTTTCTTATGTTTCTTATGTTTCTTATGTTTCTTATGTTTCTTATGTTTCTTATGTTTCTTATGTTTCTTATGTTCTGGACTTGCAGCACATGTAATGCTGATGGAAGAATTGCCTAATTTTTTGGCTGTTCAGCATCAGATGTAGCATGATACGAACCACAAAAGAAATTAGGTGCAGCAGTCTAGCAGTCCTGTAATCACCATATGCCTACACTAGGCTTTTATGGTATAATTTTAAACATGTTCTTGGCATTCTCTCAGATCTCTTTTTCAAAACCAAAGCATAATTTCCTCTTAGCTGGTGAGATTGTGGTTTTTAATGTGGAGGAAAGATGCTAGTTTTCACATCTTCTTCTTGGATTTGTAAAATGTTGTGCATAAATACTCAAAAATCATTAACCACTTTGAGAGAAACATTTGCCAAAAAAGAATTGTAGTCTTCCCAGGCAACAGGACACCACTGTGTTCTAAAGCTATAGCCTAGAAAATATTTCAATTTTCCTTCTCTAGGACACCATTGACGTCTCTTCTACCTGTCAGGATGGTTTTATACCTTCAGCTTCCATACGTCTGCATTCATATTTGGAAAGACATTTTGGTACTAAGCGTATTACTTTGATTGTTTATATTTTCTTACTTTATTTTATATTATTTTATTTTGTATGAGTTTATTTTATTTCTGTTGTTCAGAAGACAAGAGATTATAAATTTTGTTCCCTCTGCTCTCACAGACTTTCTCAATATTGAAAGCGCTAAGGATTTATAAAGCCCAGTCAACAAATATGGTCAAGTAACCTTAATCCTATGTCTTTATAATTACCAGATTTTTCCCTATGGGGTTTTTCCATCACAAAGAAAGAAAAATTTTTCCTTAATACCATTAGAGTTATCTTAGTGTGGGCAAACTCACATGAGAAAATATCATGTTACCAATTTTAAATCATAAAATGTAAAGGCTGCATTTTCTACTGAATTCACAGTTGGCATTGCATTTTGTATGTCAAATAAATGGTAAGTACCATGAAAAAAAAATAATCTAAGATATCTGAAATCATAACACATTTTTAGATAAACTAGGAGAAAAATATGTGTTTTTATCAGCATACCTATCATATTTATGAAGTCATCATGGCAGCATTGCAATATCAGGGTAAAGTCATGTTCACAATACTCCCACCACTTTCTCCTTCTTGTTAGTGAACTGTAACACAGAAGTTTCAGAGCTCAGCAGCAAAGGGCTGGATTGGAGTGGCAGGGTTGAACAGAGGTGGCTCCGGTAGGGATGCAGAGGCAAAGCTGCAGGGTGGCAGTCAGGGACACCAGGAAGCAGGACAGGCACAAGGTCGAGCAAGAGCCAGCGAGGGCAGGAGAGCAAAAAGACAGGCAGGGGACAGGTCAAAGAGGGGAGCCAGTGAGTCAACAAGTGAGCCAGCAAACGAACAGCAGCAAGCAGCAGCAAGCACCCCCAACCTCCAACCAAGTCTCAAAAGCCCCAAATCACCAAGCCCCAAAAAGAAAAACATAAGACACAAAAGCCCCCAGAAAAAAAGTACAAATCTCAAAAGCCCCTAGAACTTGTGATGGAATTACCTTTTATGCCCCCTGGCTCCTCCCAAGGTCTGACAGGAGACCATTGGCCCAGTCAGTCTCCCACTGACTTCCACTGCTGTCCATAGGTGGGGACCTTTTGCCATCTGATTCTAGAAGCCTCTCTGGGGGGTACAGTGTCTCCTGCTGCCTGCCTGTCCCACGTGAGGTGTCACCAGGCAAAGCCCCCCAGAGACAAGGCTTTTCTCCATCTTCTAGCTGCCTCCTTTAAGCAGCACATGTGCCTTCCCTCCCCCACACACCTCTGACAGTGAGTGTTGAGACAAATCAAAACTAAATTGGCTCCTCACAGTTGTCCAGAGAGTTTGAAAGTTTTCCTCACTGGCAATATGCAAGAGCCATCTGCGTGGAGTCTGTGCCATGTGTCCTGGGATAGCCCTGCTTGAGCAGGGAGGCTGGACCAAATGAGCCTCTGTTGTCCTTTCCAACCTTACCCATTCTGTGATTCAGACATTCAGTGACTGAGAGATTCAATGAGCACAGTGGGCTGCATCCCCCTGGGCATTTCCAAGTGGCTCACTGCAGTCTGAGTAGGAAGGGTTAATTCTAGTACCCTGGTTAATTCTCATTTCTCTAATTCTTGTAGAATTAGTGGGATGAGGTTGTGTGTACTGAGCAACTTTGACCACCTTTTGTGAATTTTCCAGTTCCCTGGTCTTAGTTTATAAGACATCATGGACAAATTTATCTAGACCAATAGTCTAAAATTTCAACAAATAAAGCCCCCAAACAGTATCTAGATTAGATGAACTATTAGAACAATTAGTATAAAACAATTTCTAGTATTTTGCAGAATTGAGAATTAACTCACTGTGCAGTTAAGGTGGTATTACACCACTGAAGAACCCTTTACAAGCATCTAATGAGAACAAAGAAGAGAACATATTTTCCAACATTTTATCTACCCCAAATTTTACCTTGTAAAAGTCTATTATATCCCTTGTTCAGTATTTTCAGCAGAGTATAATTCCCATCATAAGATGCTTAGACAAAATTCTGATTAAAATTAGCGCCACATGAGTAAAGATCGTTCACAGAAAGGAGCAGAAGCAAAAAAAATACACTGTTTGGTGTGACTTTCCTTGTTATTTACAATATTAGTCTTACTCCTTAGGCACAACAACGCAAGCAGTAGTATTGACTGGAGTCAACACACTCTGTGTGGCATGTTGTATTCCCTGTGATATCACTTGTTTTTTCATCAGAATATTGTTAACCATCTGCTAGGGTTAAGACTAATGAGTCATCAATTCTCATTCAAGAAACCAATTAACATAATGTGTTTTCTTACAGTCTACTGTGGTGATTAATTAATGTCTTTCATGCCACAAGGGAGCAAAAATTTTGGTAGAATGTGTTTGGCATTTAAGGCGATTTGTTCACCCAGCTTATGTTACTATGTTTCTGACTTTCTAAACATGTAAATAATATATAGCCATAACTATTTAGATGCCTTCTCTGTGTTGCAAGTAAAAGCATTTATAACAATTAATGAGTGGGAAAAAAATAAGCTTTGCAGTTTTCTTTCATACTAGCTGTTACCTGCTTTTTTGTTTCACTTAAAATTGCTGTTAAAAAATACATACAGTATTAAAAGCAGTGTCACTTCCCAAGTGAAAAGGTGATCAGTTAAGAAGTCTAAAATACATTTATTATGTAAAGGGGTGGGGGGAAGGAATAAAAACCACAGATTGTAAATTGCTGCAGGCAAAATAAACAGAAGATACTGGAAATCTAAGATATTCTAAAAACCAGCAAAGTAAACAAACACAAAACCAAAAAAGAAAAATGGTCCTTGTGTAAGGAAGGTAAGATGAACTGCTTGTGTAAGTGGTTTGTGTCCTACATACATTAGATGCAATATGACATGTAATAGATGTGATAGTTGTAGGAGCTGATGGAGAGTCCAGAGGAGGGACACCAAGGTGGTCAGAGGATTGGAGCCCCTCTCCTAAGAGGAAAGGCTGAGAGAATTGGGATTTTTCATCCTGAAAAAGATGACTTTTTACATGGTCATGCAGTGCCAGGAGAAGGGGGAGAGGTTTCAAACTGACAGAGAGTGGGTTTAGATTAGATATTATGAATTTTTTTTTTTTATGTGAGGGTCATGAGACACTGGAATCAGTTGCCCAAATAAGTTGTGGCTTACCCAAACCTGGAAGTGTTCAAAGCCAGATTGAATGTGGCTTGGAGCAACCTGGTCAAGTGGAAGGTGTCCCTGCCCATAGCAGGGGATTTGAAAGGAGATAGTATTTATGGTCCCTTTCCACCCAAACTACTCTATGATTTTATGACTTGCTTGGGTACCTTCCAGGATGAAACAGTCACTGGACAATCAAGAAGAGTTCTTTAGCTTAAGGAGACAAGACTAAAACAAATAAAGGAACTGAAGATGCAGTAATTACTATTTTTGCTGTCTGATGATATACACTTGATACATATCTTATATTCCCAGACTGTAACCCTCTTGCTTTCAGATAGCAAATCAAATAGCCTTGTTAACCAGAATGGCTTTTTGCTTTCCATGTCTTGTGCATAGGTTGCTTGTGGGAGACTAGAAATCCTGTTTGCTCTAGCTCAACAGACAGCACTCTGGGAGTGGTTCAGCTGCCAGTGAGGTATAAACCAGCTTCTGTAACCAGAGATGGGCTGTATGGCTGGCGTGTGCTCACCTCCTGCATGAGGCAGGCATTGCCTGAGGAGGTGCATGGGCACCACTTGATCAGGGAGCTGGCTGGGTATGCCTGAACAGGGATACTGCAGTGGCAGGCAGCCAAATGAGTGCTTGCTTTGGGTTAAGTTTAGAGTATAAATGGGTTTGGTTTGTTACGATAAACGATCTTCAGGACAAGCAAAGAGGTCCTCGTGTCTTTGTTCCCCATTGCTATGGTTGCTGTAATTTTGTTGTCCTGCAGATTTTGAAACATTCCCTTTCAGGTGTAAGGCAGAGTAGACACTCAGAGAGGCAGCAGCCTTCTTCTTAGTAGTGGTGTATGTACTCAGCACTAGTACGTGCAAACAATGAATGTAATTCTTGCAAGTTTGCAGGAACAGTACAGGTGTTAACTTTCAGCTGTTGGATTCTCCATGTTTTTAAAGCTATTTTGCTGCCTTCATGCATCACTATCTTACAAGATAGTCATAGATAGATTTGGGAGTATTAGATTTTTTTTTAATAGGACACAATATCCCAGAGGAAAAAAATCTGAAACTAGAATACATTTTACATAGTATAAAAATTCTGAAAAGAACTCATCAAGACCTATCAATGTCTTTTAATACCATCAATATATTTTTGTTTTCAATAATTGTCTGGCAGACTGTATATAACATAGAACAAAGATTACCCAATCACTTAAAATTGGGGTTGCTCAGAGAAAGTAATAAATACTTGCTAAGCAAA
>VZUA01104347.1:26878-39912 GCA_013401035.1 Horornis vulcanius
TGCTTTCAGAAAAAAAAAAAAAAAAAAAAAAGGGAAAGAAAGGAAGGAGAAAAATAAAAGAAAAAACTATGTGATGGCTGGGATTGAAGCAAAGAAAAAATTACAGGAGTGCAAACTACAAAGGGGGTTAAAAGAAGGAAAAAGAGATGGGAGACTTGAATAGCATTGAATATTTGAATTTCTTTTGTTTGAGAGGGTTTCTTTAAGGCTGTGTGGAAATGTAAAGGGCTTTCTTTTTTCATACAGGTGTACTCTATAAATTTTTCCAATTAGTAGAATCTCCTATATATATTTAGCACTATTTAGAGGGGACTGGGAAGATAAGGCTGCAGAGGAATGCTGCAGGCTAAAGCTAGGTTCTCCAAACTGGCTTTTGTTGCACCAATGTGAATCACTTAATAATTCATATTTCAGAATACATTAATGCAAATGATAATTTTAGCTTGCTATTGAATTTTTAAATATGCACTACAAGCAATTTATATTTCTGTTCATTTTGCCAGGTAAAACTGTTTAGACGTTTTTAACATATGCTTGGTTTCATTCATCATATATCATTCCATTGTTTTAATTTGGGGTAATTAAAAATTAGGAACATCACAAATAATACATGGAGCCCTGTGTTCACAGAAAAATAACATGGAAATTATGCTCAATCTTGCAATTTGAATGAAAGACATTTTTCAGTGATGCTGCAGTAACAAAATACCAGTGTCCTGTGTTTCTGAAGATAATCTATATCTAAATAATAATTACTGTGACTAATTGGTATCTCTTTTTCTTTAAATCATTAGTGGTTTTTTTCTTTTCTGGATTTCTTTTGTTTAGACTTATAAGGAATATTTGGTGTAGGAAGGACAAACATATTGTTCCTCTCCTACTGAGCAGGCTGGATAATTAGGGGACTCAAAATCAGAGGTTATTGAAGATCCACTTTCTCTTTTTTGTTTCTAGAAACTAATTGTCAGCTGTGACCCCTCATTTCAGAGGCACAGTGGGAGCTCAAGTGGCACGCAAGCTGTGAGACCCAGAGTGCCCAAGCTGGGCTTTGCCCAGGGAAAGGTAAGCAGCTCTGGGACTCTTGCATTTGTCCCATGTCCCTCCAAGGTCCCCAGGGAAGCCAGTCCTGCCTGCCCAAGTGACTGTGGCCCAGCAATGGGCCACTTGGTAGGGATATATTTAAAGCAGCAGATGCAGACAGGAGATGCAGAATCCTGCAGCTCTGCCTCTGTGGCTTGTTGCAGAGGAATAAAATGTCCATAGAGAGGGCCAAGGAGTGAGGAGGACATCCTGAGGCCCAGCTGAGCCTTCTCTCTTCCTCACATTTCTGACTGTGGCTCTCCAGCTCCTGCATGTCTGGCAAGCTGTTAGCTTTGCTCTCGCCATGTTCAAGGGGTTGTGTAACTTCTCTCTCATTCAACCATGCCTGTAACAAAGGACAAGAAAGAGACTTCTGCACCCCCTTCTACACATCTGGGGAAGATGAACCACCACCTCACCTTCCCACTTTATCCTGCTGGGCAAAGGAAATAAAAATTTCTGCCCTCCATCCCTTTTCAGGACAGCAAACCCATCTTCTACCACCAATAGTGCCAGACTGCATTCCACAACCTACTCGCCCCTGGCTTTCCTTTGGCCACCATGAGTGCTCAGCTATGATAAGGCTGTAGCATTTCCTAGATATGAGATCTACAGACAGATACAGTCCACCTAACTGTGGGACACATCGCAGAGCTCCCATATGCAAATCTCATCCTGTACTTAATCAAATATCATCCATCCGGGAAGGCGAGAAAAAGAAAAAAAAAAAATGGAAGTGCTATTAGAAAAGAAATGGTAATGAGAAGAAAAGAGATATCAAAGAAGGAAAACAATTTGTTATAAATTAATATTACAACCTGGGGATATAAATATGTCTGGTTATTGGAACGCACATTCTCCCCCTTAAACCATTGCTTGCAGCATAAAACTTCCCACGACATGCTGTATTGGTCAATGTATCTCTGTAAGAAGGTGCTTTGTATCTCAGAGGTAGCATAAGAGCCATTAGATGTGGGTGTTGCTATGGTAACTGCTCTTTTTTTTTAATTGAATAGCATAGTAAGTAGTCTTGTAAAACCCACCAACCCGTAACTTGCTGGTGCCCTGAGGCAGCATTAATGCAAGCACCTTTTCTTTGTCTTATTTCCTTCCTAGAGAGATGCAGGTACCTCGGCATAAGCTGCATCCTAACAAGGGTAGTAACTGTGCCAGGAGATTATGTTCCCATGCCTTTTATTAAGGGGATGATAAACATAAGGTCAGGTAAGATACAGCAGTTTCATTCCAGGTCGCTTTATATATCATGGGGTATGGTAGGCAGAAGCCTCTCCCCTTCTTTTCCAGCTGAGATGGAAAAGCCAAAATCTTTTGCTAATGTGTCATCATTCACTTCTTTCACATACTGCACACCCCCCACCCCAAGCCATGGTGCTGTATTGCAGCCAGTCATAGAAGCATCCAGATGAAGCCTTCCAGTACACCAACCATTCGGATGAGAGGAATTTTGTTTGGTGTGAGATTTGCCAGTTTTCTCTTTCTGTTGACATTTGTCAGGTGTGACTCTTCCTAAATATCTTAGACCTTCTTCTTTTATAGTGCTTTTCAGAAGATCAGTGATCTATTTGACTGCTGAGCTGGATCACCTGCCTGGATTTTGGATCCTCCCTGTTCTTGCCTCTGTTCCTGTTTTAAGTCAGTAGCAGAGTATTTTTCTACGCACATGAACACCAGTCCTTCTCCAAGCAGGGAAACTCTCTCTCTGGTTAAATACTTGTTTAATTTGGTCAAACATACCAGTTTTTCAGCTTCAGCTCCAGAATTCCCCTTGCCACTGCTGATAAGTCAGAGTTTTGCCATGGGATTCTCTGCATGGGGCTGTATCTCCAGTTTCAATGTCCTTGTCATGTGAAGTGCTCTCACACACCCTCACCCTTCCCTCCCAGCCCAGTCCCTAGGCCTCAGTACAGCTGCAACATTGTAGGTGGTCTGCAAGCAGGTCCTGCCCCTAGCTGACCAGAAGAGCTCCCACAAGAACCTGGGATTGCTGTCATTTCATTCTTCTCTGTGTTTTTATAATTCCCCATGACCAATCATCCCTATGCTATACCATGCAAGCCCACGGAAAGGAGCACTTCATTGGGATGAAAAGGAGATCACTGTCTTTAATGCAAAAGGATAACTAACCTTAAGGCTTCTTTTGTTTAGGATTTTCATTTCTATGCTGTCTGGAGCAAAATCCATGGTTAAGGTTTTCGTAATCCCCATTCAGGTGCTGCCAAACAAGGGTGGCACTGATGCAGATATTTGAGATAAGCAATTTTTTTTTCATTCTAAAAGTTTCCCAGTCATCTAAAAGTTCTGCTTTGTTTGTTGCACAGTTTCAGTTTTGGCAGGGCTCAAGCTGATCGGACCCAGAACTATGGGTTATTGTACCTAAGTCTTCCAAGAAGCTCTTAAAACATCTGACACACGTCCTCATAATCTGCTTTCTTTAAAGTGCTGTTGAGGGAGTGGGCACTCTCCCACCTCCAGGCTGTATCCCAGGTGGGGCACAACAACCCCTTAGTTCTCTTAGCACAGTTGTTCCACGGTGGGAAAAACAATGCGGGATTCATTGGGTTAGACTTTTCTCCAAGGCTGTGTAGTTTTAAAATGACATTTTGATGTCAAATAAAAAAAAAGATAGCCAGAAAAGCTGCCAAATACAAATCTCATCTTCAGACAGCTATAAACCTTGGGTACATGAGAGATTGGAGCTGAGCAGTATTGTCAGAGTGTGTGATGTATTTATTAACCAAAAGTGAGAAAATTTATCCCACTTCAGAGAACTGAAGTGAACTTTGGGTGTCATGTAAGCCTGGTGTTGCTCTGCCATTTGGGAAGTTAATTTCCCCCTAGAAGGAAGTTACGGCCTTTAATCAAAGGCTTGTGAAAAGTGACTCATTTTGCTGGGTCGGCAAAGGTTTCTAATTTGTTTTGATATTTTTGGTCCTATCCAGAGAATGTCTCTTATTGGAAAAGACAGATTAAAGAAATAGATAAAAAAAGAGGAGGAAATGCTTGATGTGCACTTGAGGTACCCAGATTTGTTGAAATATGAGCTTGGAAAGTCTGAGTGATCTTCACATTCAGATCACAACTTCACTGTAAAAGAAAGGTCACTTTTGCTTGTATTCTGGGGCAGCTTTTTCTCCTTTGTCCCCTTGGTAAGATCTCTCCTTTTGTATTATTATGGATGTACCTTGGTTTTGAACTTTTCCTTTTTTCTCTCTTTTTTTTCCTCTTTTTCTCTTTTTTTTCTTCTTTTTGGACAGACAACTGATATTTCATCTTTTAAAAGATTTACAAGAAAAAGAAATAATATATGCACCACTGTGGAAAAGCACATCTCTGTTCATACCTTTGCATTTTACAGGAAAATATGTCATTCCTTTCAGATCCATGAATTAAGATGCACTATTTTTTGCTGAAGGCTATTTTAAATTAGGCTAATAAATTGCTGCTCTCTGCCTTGCGTGATAATGCATTACATTATCTACTGATGTACACGTATTGTTTGACTCTAATGGTGTGGAAATTAAATGTTAGACATGGGCCAGATGTTCCTATAGTTGAATATGAAGTATGACTCTGTCGTAGCTGCGTCTCAATGGGACAGAAGGTAGACGGTGAGGTTTTTTGAACAACAACGACAAAAAACCTTAAGTGGGTCACTTACATCCACACCCAAGATCCAGCCCTAACACTGGGCTGTTGAGCAGCATTATCAACCTGAGCTCTGCTATTATTCCTCAGCCAGAGCCAGTGCCTTTCTTACTTCTAATGCCTCAATGCTTGTAAAGCCACAAAGAATGCCTCATAGAAATGGCAAATGCTTGCTGTCCTTGTCAGACTGACAGACACAGCTCAGGGTGCATCCCTGTCTCCTGCCTTAGCTACAAACATTTTGAAGCTCTCCCTCTGCTCTTCCCCCTCTCCTTGTGTATTTTCATGCAGTGGCTGAGGGGGCTAACAGATGTATGTCACAGTGAATATTAATGAAGGTCCCCCACTGGCATCTCCTCTTGGGAAAGGCAGGGGGAGAACAGTTTACAATCTCACTCGCAGGGCTAAATTATCCAGTGACTCATAATCTAAGTACCAGCAGAATGCTGCTGAACATGGGTATTTAGGATATTTGATAATGATGGACAGAGGCATTTTCAAAATTGGTAATAAAGCAGCTTTGCTTTGGGAATGCTCTGACTCGCTACAGCTCACTAGCACCTACAAAAATAATAATCCTAGCCATGAGATTAACCAAAAGTTTGTGTTTGTGTGTGAGGTGGGAAGGAAGGACAATTTTTTGTATTATCAGCAGAGGTCTGTAAGCAAACCAGAAGGACTTTTGGGAGCACTGAATTGGTAATGAATGGATTCCTTATCACTAAAAAGGAGAGATGAAGTTTTTCTTTTATTTTTGCCAGCCCTGCTTGCAGGACTGACCCCGCCTGATCATTGAGCTCAGTGCAATTCCCTACTGAGGATTTCCTAGCATTGCCCCAGCATACAGACAGCCCCACACTGGCACAACAGGGAGGGTGGTGAACTGCAGGATGACCATGGGAATGAACAGTGGCATGCAGGAGCAGGAAACAGCTTTGCAGCCAGGGAAAGGGCATGTACAACTGCTTCTGGAAAAAGATGCCATGAGGCAGACTGAAGTGATATGAAGGAGAGCTGGCCATGGCCACAGCACCACATTGCTGCTGAATGGGCAGTGGTCCTCAGCTATGGCCCACAAGGGGATGCAATGGTCAGGCATTTCCAAGGCAGAGGGTACATCTGGCTTGAGAATTCTGAGCTGCTACTGTGTCCTACCTCAGTCTTCTGTCAGGCTAATGTTTCTGCAAATATTTTGGGTATAAAATTGTTTTTCACTTGTTTTTCAGTGCCCAAGCTCACCAGAGGCCAGGGATTGTAAAGTTTTGTTATTTTCCCTGCTGAATATGTCAGTCACCTCCAAGACCATCCGTCCCTGACAGCAAGCTCCTTGCCACCCACATTCATGGCCACCATTGTTCTGTGAGCAATGTGGCGTGGTGGAGGGAAGATGAGCACAGGGTGTATCCCAGTGCAGCCCACAAGCATCAGTACCTGTGTCCTGGCTATCAGAATCATAAACAAGCCCAAATCCCCACCAGGGAGGATGCCATAACACTGGCCCCAGGTGAAAGGCAGCATCAGGTCTTCAGTGTGTCATTTGTAGAAAGCTAGGATCATTCCCCATAGAGCTGGAGTATTTCTTTGGGCCTCTTCAGTGGCAGGCACTGTCAGAAATACTGGAGAATGTTTTCATCACAGCTAACAGAGGGCTATCCAGATTGCTCGTAACTGTTTTTAGCACAGTAAACATGCAAACCAAGTGCCTGGGGAAAGAAAAAAAAAAAAAAAAAGAAAAAGCCTGTCCTTGCAGTAGCTGATCATTTTTAATTAAATCTCAATCTATCAATCTAGTTACTGTGTGAGAGGGAGGGAACCAGCCTTGAATGGTTTATAGGATGTTAGTGATCTGAAATGCTCTGTGACCCTGTGCAGAAGCCAACGTGGCCAAGGCACTCCTGCTGCCAGCCTGAGGACAAGGCACAGGGCCACAATGGTCCCGCCAGCCTGGCCTCCACCTTGCAGCCCACAGGTTGAGAGGGTCTGTCAGAGCCTGGAGTTGGTTTCTTCAGGAGGTGATGTGGTTCCTCGCCTCACTGAACTTCCATGGAAAGCAGGGTTTGTGGCATTTGGGTGTTCTGGATGGTACCATGAGAAGCATGAGCACTTCTGCCCAAGCTGCTGCAATGCCAGCTTCCTTCCCTGTTGGAGATGGAGCTGAGCATGGCCCAGGAGAGCTGGCTGCCATGGCAGGTGGGCACTATTTGGGATGGGACAGAACTTAGGGGGCTCCTCCTGGGCACCCTGCACCCTTAGCATCTGCAGTGACTCTCCTCAGTGGATGGGGATAGAGTGAGTGGGGAGTGAGTAACCTTTTGGTCTCTGGGTTGAAAGATTAACCCCTTTTAATGAAACTGGCCAATAGTACTTTAAAATGGAAAGGTAGAGAGGGCTCATCTGATGAAATGTGGTATTTACTGCCTTCACATCTTTTCTCTCTCACTGTTAGCTGTGTTGTTCATGAATGAAGAACAAAAAAAAGATGTAAAGACAGAGCAGTTGCCAGTTTTGATACCAGTTTTGGGTCTGAGAGGAGGCGGGAGGGGGAGGGAATGGCATGTGTTCATCTGCATTTCAGGAACAATGAGCCTCAAACCTGAAATTATTTCCTATTTGAAAATAGTGATTAGCTAGAGCCAATTTAACTTACTGTATAGCATCCAGCATCTGAGTATCTCAGCTCTGGCCCTCTTTGAGCAAGATAATCTCCAGAGGTCCTTGCCAGTCTCCGTCTTCCTGTGATTCTGTGATCTCAGAGATGCTATAAAAGGTGAATAAATGAAGCTTCTGATGCCCTCTTGCAAGAGGGAACTGAGGAACAGAGTGATGTACTTAGGTATACAGTGGCCTGTGGTGAAAAGCACTAACACCACAACTAACGTGCAGCCCTGTTCCCTCAAACAAGCAGCCACAGATGGTCATACGGCCTTTGCTTGGCACTTGTGGCTCAAAGTAAGGATAGAGGCAGCCCTGTCTGATCTATGAGAGTGTCTGCAGTGGCCTTAATTTCCTATTGAGGCACTACAGTCCAACAGAATGCCTTTCTTATCCATCTCACAACACCTCCCTCGTTTTTCACATGGAATGTGCCTTATGTGTTAATTTGTTTTCTTGTAACTTACTTTTCAAAGGTCTGTAGCTCCTTAATACACCACAAGAAACCACCAGGTTTTCCACACTCACAAAGTAGAAGGTATTTTGACAACAGCACCTTCCATTTACTGCAGTGGAAAAAAGTCATCAATTCTTAATTCAGTGGAAACTACTAAATTAGAAGTCCCTAAATTACCTGGACCAAACAAAATTCAGGGCTTGATTCTAGATCTATCAACTGAATGGGAATATTCATTTGTGGAACCAAGACTGCCCCCTGATTAAAGGAGCTTTACGCTAAATACAAACAGTATTTAGTGATCAGGGGATGGGGAGGAGGGAGGAACCAGCACCCTAAATTTTTTTTTTTTTCTTAAAAAGGTGAGCTGGTATCATTCTGGAAATCTCATTTTACTATAGGTCTCTCTGTGCAACTTTCCCTGAGGGAGATGGGTGGGGGTTTTCTACATATTTGCCTCATAATTCTACATCCTTGCTGGTTGCATAAGTTAAAGTGTGCTTTGTTATCATGATTTCTTACAGCTCAAAAGAACTCCTGTGGCAGTCAGGCAGTAATACAAAATTAAAGTCAGGCATTTTCTACCTCTTCACCAGAAGGTACCCAATGATCCTGCACAGGAAGTTCTCTCCTATCTGCGACAGATTTGCGATGGGCTTGCCTTCCTCTGAATGGCACATTGTCCATTTTGAACAATGTTCTCCTTCATGTCTGTGCTTTCATGGTCTCTGCAGAAATTTTCATGGAAATTCTTAAATGAGAACTTGTCCTTCATTCTTTTCTGTGATAAGGATCTGTGGCCAAGGAAAACTGAGCCAAGATTTCCCAACTCACAGTCACCACAGCAAGCAACATCTGATCAGAACGGCTACTGTACAAGCTGAATAAATTTCAGCTGGTGGCCTGACCAAGTGACCACTGCTCACATAATCCAACCAGCCCTCTCATTACTAAACAGCTCCTGGTGCAACCACTACTTAATTAAAAATGCCTTGACCAGTCCCATCAATGTTGGAAGCCAAGACCAAAAAGACTTTATAAGAAAAGTCAGTGTGACTCCAAATGAAAAACCAACTCTTGCTTTTCCCTTTGCTCTCTAATTTCCACTGCAGATTCACGTCCTGGTGAGCCATGACATATGCACAGCACATTTGTATATGAAATAACTTGCCTCTTCTTCTCTTCCCCCTGCTACAGCTGCTTCCTCATCCCCACACCTCATTCATGTTCCTAGACCTGGTTCACCAAAACTTTCTAACTTTCTAATAGAAAAAGAAAGAAAAAGGGAAAGGCTTTTTCTAATGGCTGTCAGGCTGTTATAACAATTCAAGGGTTTCACGTGGATTTGACTTTCAGCTTCAGCTCAGGACTGTGAGCATGAGCTCTGACTGATGATGTGAGCAATCTCTCTGCCACACTAAGCTAATCACAGCAAGCCAGCTTGAAGTGTCAGTGTATGATGGACAAATGCTAAAAGGCAAAATAAATGGGAAATAATAAGTCTATATTTTACATTGTGAACCTACCAAGTACAGTTTGCTAGTGATGAAACCTCTGCAAATACATCCCTGCTGATAGCTTGGATATGGCCTCAGTTCACAGCTGCTAAGTGAAATACTGAGCAATGGATTCCTCTTTGCAAACACATTTTTCTTAAAAAAGAAAGTTGAAGTTAAACTGTTCAAGTGTACAAAGAGCTTCAGATTGGACTCTTGGCCCTCGGTGATGGAATTTTGTCCCATTGAAAGTGACTTTGGCAAAATGCTTCCAACCACCCTCCTCCTGCACCACAGGGAGGGCAGCATGCTGGCAGCACACCAAAAGTTCAGCGAGCTGGCATAAGAGATGCTACCAGAGAGAGATTTGCTTGTTCTACAAGGGCTTACTTTTGGCCAAGGAAATAAACAGAATTTGCCTGCAAATTTATCCTCCTATAGTGTTAAAATATTTCCCTCTCGTACCTGTGAGTCTATATTTTTTAAACTAAAATCCAGCCAACTAAACTCCATGCTTCTGCTGCCTGCTGTTTTGTTCTCCTTTCTCCAATGGTTCTCTTTTCTTTCAACTTCTCTTCTTCACTATTGCCTCCTCCCATTTCTTTTCCTTTAGTGCAATATCCCATGACATACTATTGATGTTTTATCCTCCCTCTACTTTATAGATTCCAGTTAGTACTTGTTAACTCCCCTGGCAGTTGTCCTGCAGCAGAGTTTCCATACCAGCCCTTCCTTCACCTTTTGCCCCAAGCCAACTATAGATGTTTGTTTGTTTGCTTGCATAAGGTACAGGCACATACTTTTATAAAGATCTTATCCCACATCTATGTCAAGTTCCCAATGTCATTTCATCATCTAAAATGTTTCATTCTTCACAGCTGAAGCGAGAGCCTGCTGCCTGCTTACAGTGACTGATAAAATGATATCCACAAGAAGCCTAAAATATAAAATTAATCTGTGTGGGTTGGTTCATGACCCTGAAAAACACATCCATCAATAGGATGGATCATCAAGGACAATAATCCTTGTCTTAGGTCTACCACTGATCTAGCCATAAAGAAACTGACAGATTTTTGTTACCTAACAGCACCCTTTTCTGGGAGATATATAAGGAAACTTAAATAACAGGTCTCTCTGGGAAGCATATGGTACAGCAGCAGAAAATTGTGACTCTAGCAGTGGGACTCTGTCATGGTAATCTCCCTCAACATGGGGAATACTGTGTCTTCTCCTAGTTGTTTTCAACCTCTTTTAAAGAGACAATAAATTGTTTCAGTGGACAAATCCTCACTGGAAAAAGAGGTCACTTTCCCAGGGCAGGACAGGACTTAATTATGCCTACTGAGACTCTGCTTAGGCTCCACTCTTCCAGGAGTGCGGATGGTTCTCTATCATATCAGTTCATACCAGTCTCAGAGAAAACCTTTGCCCACTTATTTTTTTGGTCTGATCTTGTTTCTTAACCACAAAATCGGACACTTGGCTGGTTTTATTCATAGAGTAGCAGCCAGCAGCTTCTCCTGCACCCTCTGTCATCTTGGGTACTGGCACTTCCATTCTTACAATGAGGACAACTGGCAGCACGAAGTTCAAAGTAGACAGCAATGAGAAGAAAGAGGAATTCCTGCCAGACACTGCAGGAATGTTGAATTGTCTCTTTGGGTCTATGTCTGCTGACTGCACACATGTCAATCTATGGGGAAGAGCTCACAAATCAACCCCTTCTCAGGTGCTTTGAATCAACTCTTAAATTTCAGGAAAAGCCACACTTGGATAAGCCACGTAAGATGATGCACCAAGCCACACACATGGGAATGCCAGGCAAACTGCTCAGTATGGAATGTTGTGAGTGAGAGGAGACAGATGTACGTAAACATTAGTGGACACACAGGTCCCAGTTTCCCTCTGTGCTTTAGAGAACACACGAGTCTCAGTTTCTCCTCTGAATATCTTCCCATCGTAATACTCTGCTCTTATGTTCTCAGAACTTTGCCAGGTTAAGTTGTTTAAACATTTAATTGTTAAATCATTAAACTAAATATTTTTCTTTCCCTGTTGTCCATGCAAAGCTAAAGATTCGGGAGAATATCAAAATATTTCAGGTTTTAGGGTTTTCTACAAAGTTGAGATTGAAATCAAGGAAAGTTATTTGTTTGGAAAAACAAAAAGGGTACAGCCTTTATTCAGATGCTCTAACACTGTGCTGCTTGAAACTGAGTATCTACCTTCAGGATGTTACTGTGCATATGCTTGTTTGCCATTTTAGTGGACATTTTTCTCAAATGTGGCAAATTGTATACATATATATACATATAAAAAATGAAAATCACCGTATGTCTGTGTCTGAAGAAGACTTTTTGAAGCTTAGCAACTGAAGTATCTGAAGAATCCCACTTTTAGAACCTTCCAACGAGGATGCTTCAGCCTCTCATGCCTAGAGACCAGATTATGGTCTTACTATCAGGTGACTTGGCAAGTTCCAGCCAGCAATACAACCTAGTCCTCCCTTACAGTGGATGAAGGATATTGTGCTACTGTCAATGGAGCACAAAGCTAGGGAATTTTCTTTTTCAGTTACAATTTCTAGAACTGTTCATGCCCAGAGAAAAAGGCAGGAATGGGATCAGGTAGAGTTTTGGGAAAAGGTTGAGCAGCAAGGGAAATAATATTAACTTTAATTTCAATATTTTCTCATTTTTAACCTGTTTTATTCTGGCATCTTTGTATTCTTTCCTTATGATGCAATTATGTCTATTTAAAATATCCTTATTATTTACAGGCAAGCATAATAGTAAAATATATGCATTGTTTTCATTGCACTGTAGCTGCATAAAAGGTTTATGAAATTGTCTGTGACAGTTCCTTGACAGGAAAAACCAGAGATATTACTATAGTAACAGTCAAAGGTGATTGCAACAAAAATAAATTAATTCAAACTAAGGCAATATTTTCTCACATAACATGAATCATTTGGATTGTGAATTCCTGACAATGGTGAAGAAGGAAAAAATCATCAAGGAAGAATGACAATGTTTCCTCACTCCATACTGCAGAGTCCAAAGGCTCTCACTGTCAACCACGGAAAAAACAATAACACAAAAGTGGAACACATATTCCCTTTTAGCAGATTTAAGTTATGCACTCAAAGTGGGCTGAGTTCGCTTTCACATATGCTTTGGGTTGCCTCTCGATTTCCGTGCAAGCACCTGTTTATAGCAGGGATGTATCTGCGCAGAGAGGGACCCAGCGCCCCTTGGATCAGGCTGTGAATATGAAAGACACTACAAAGATCTTCATCACAGATCAGAAATATGCAGAAAGAATCTAAAAGCAGATTTTGCCCTGCACAAGAGCCTGGCATCAAATGTAGGCATTCCTGTTCCGCTCCCAGCAAAGTATACATAATAATGAAAATAAATGTAAAGCCTCTGTGCTCCTGCAGACCTCTGAGCTCTTAAACAGATGAAACCAAGGTGCCAAATTCTGCTCGTCCTGTGCAGCTCCACTGATGTGCCAAGGATACAGAGTCCGACATGAGGAGGTTAGCACAGTGCAGGGGGGATGCAGAACACCACAGAAGGACAAGGTCATGATTTTTCCATACAGAAAGATTGAGGAGGGGCTCCTGCTCTGAGTGATTTCACTTTGAATGATAGGTGAAGAAAAAAAATGAATAGAACCCT
>VZUA01104351.1:0-11640 GCA_013401035.1 Horornis vulcanius
GTGGGAGGAAAGCTCTTGTGTAGTTCTTCAGTTTAATGGCTTACCTTTCATTTTCTTTTCGAATTCAGTGAATTAAGGGGTGCTGCTATTACTTAAAGATTAGAAACATACAGATAAGTATGTACAGGCTTACTTTATGGTGATTCAACAAGCTCTTTAAGAATGGCAACATCAGATGCTTGTCTTGCTGATGGTAGGGTACATTGTAGGGTAAATTATTTGGCAACCTAGTTAATATAATGAAGTGTGTGTGATGTTATGTGTAAAAAGTGCTCATGATACTTCCTGCACATCCTGCTTCATTGTCTGAAGTAATCTTAATTCTTGTGTTTTCAGTCATTTAGACTGAAAAGGTGTAAATATATGTAAGAGTATACGTAATGCCAATTTAAAGTAATTGTTTCAACGTTGCTTGAGAGTTCTCCAGGAATTCTGAGAGATCCCTCTGAGGCAATACACTGACCTGTGACCATCAATCTGGTACTCAGGGCTTGTGCCAAAGTAGGATTTCAAGGAGCTGTTCAGTGTCTGGAAGCTTTTGAGATGTTGGTAGATGTTGAAAGCGGTTGATTATTTTCACTAAAGATATCAGAAATGACCTGATCTTTGTTGGCTTTTAGAAAGAAATATGCTTTTCTCTGATTTGTGGTAGATGCTGATATATCATATGCAGTTTCTCTGGAGTCTGTGTTGGCTGGTCATGAAAACTGGGTGTACGCAGTTCACTGGCAACCTTCATTTTCCAAAGGTAAAAAGATATCAAACACATACCAGCAATGTTAAGTGTCCTATATGTAGAGTACAGTCACATGTCTTTGTATTGTGTCTGCATGTTCACTTGTTCCTGTAGACAATGGCAGTCTTTAAATTCTGCAAATAGTGTTTTATGAGTAAACAGATGTTGCCTTGTACTCACGTTTTCTTGAAGGAATGAAATTAAATAACAGAGTTGTAAAGACTTTATTGTAATTGATTTGTCGGTTATGGTGTACAAATTAGTTTAATTAATCAGTATGAATAAATAGCTCTAATGGGTTACCTCTATACATGTATTTGAAATGTCTGTTCTTCAGAAGGTAAACATTACCTCAAGAGCTCTCCTTTCTTTTTAGTGGTGTAGATTCCTGGAGTTTTCTTGAGCATTTAAGGCATTAGTGCAGACTCCCATTGAAACAGTGTTATTTATAGTTTAATTTTGCATTTTGCCCTTTATCTTTCTTTTTAAATGCTTAAATTCTGACAGCCTTGTTTTCAGTACTGATTTTCTGTTATGTGTCTACCTGGCATATAAGGGAAGGAGATTCTTAATTTGACTTTGCACAATCAGAACACCCTTGAATATTTGTACTGGCAAAGGTGTCCTTTTTCTGATGTATTTTGGAGTTACTGATGGCAGGTGACTTCAGCAGTACAAAGGACAGCTTTGCTGGTGTACATACAACACTTGAACAGCAGAGTGCCATTAGAATGTCAAAATACATGTAGTGAAAGATACAGGATTTGCTTTAAGAATATGGGTTTAGTTATTTGGTCCTTAAACTTTTCTTGGTTTTTTTTTTTTTGTTTTTTTTTTTCTAAATTAGACATCAGTAAAAGATTTAGTCTTTTAGAACAAGGTTTGGGCGCAGTGTAGGCTTGTCAGCCTTGCACTGCAATCTGAAAACTGTCCTGTTAGACCATGAAGTTTTCCAGGTGTTTCTGCATACGTGAAGCTGCTTGTGTTCCGTGGCCTGCCCAAAACTGTGTTCCCCAAAACAGATTTTCACTAGAGGCAAACTCATCTGAGGGATATGTTCTCAGTGCAGAAGATAAGGTGGGAAGTCTGTTGCTAACATATCACCTCATGAGATGCCTGCCAATATCTCTATTATCAAGAAGAGTTCCTCAGTGGTTTCCTACAGGTTTCACAACTGATGATGAACCAGCTCCCTCTTTCCCATTCTGTGTTGGGCTTTTTTCTGGAGTGTTTCACTGTGTTCTGGGAAGCAGTCCTGAGTTACTCTATATACTACTCTATGTGCTAGAGTCTGCTGAAGTCAGCAGCAAACCTTACAACTTGGGGAAAAAAACCCAAACAGTGAATACTGGGCAGTTATTTTAAACTGCAAATCTCTCAGCAAAAACTTACTTAAGGAACATAACTAAGAGCTGCTGTGCATTCTTCTAGCTTTTCCTCCAAATTATATTTAATTCAGTATAAGTTTGTAGTGAGAAAACTGTGGAATGTGGTTGTTCTCATGTACTTGTTTTACTTTTTCTTTGGGTGATTATGGCTGAGATTACAATATCTCCTAAAGAATGCCTGGCAACAATATAGAGCCTGTAAATTTGGCATATATGAACTACATTGCATGTCTCTGATGTTGAACATTTTTTTAAAATGTCTTTCAGTATCACCTAATTTCTTTAGAAAGTAGGCTCCTAGTTTTTAGGGTAATAATTTTCCTTGTACTGTAGATGGCAGCATGCAACAACCAATGAGGATATTATCTGCATCAATGGACAAAACTGTGATCATCTGGGAACCTGATAAAGAATCTGGAGTCTGGCTAGAACAGGCAAGTGTCAGTCTTACAATATGTACTGTATTCAAGTTGTGTTTCCAGCAGCATGTGTGTACTGTAGGGAACAAAAACTTTAAAATTCTGGCAGAGAAAGGCAAAGTGTTTTCTTGCAAAAATATTTGTACTCAAATACTTATTTCAATGCTCTGTTGCGAGTAAAACTCTATTTAAAAACAGGGATACAGTATGGTTTTTATTGCTTGTTTGTTTTCTTTTTACTATACTGAGGAGTTTGTAAGGAGTGTTTGTGCTCAACTGTCATTCACAGTGTACAAGGCAGGGGCTGCATAGTAACACAAGCTATGTACTCGTGGTAAGAGGAGGAAGAAACCCTCTTGAACTATTTGCAATTCATCCTTGTGGGAATGTGACCTAAGCAGTTACTATGAAGCAGCTCACATGCAATTCACAAACCTGGTTTTGCCCACAGTAACTTGATCATTGGCTATGTCATTAGGTTTTTCTTCCATTTGAGCTGAATACTCCTGTGTCACTCAGGTAGTATTCTGAGAGCTGTTCAGCTGTGGATATTCCTAAATAAACAAGTAGTACAGCAAGATTCTCTAGTGCTTTGATTGACGTCTTTTCAGCTGACCTGCTTTTCCAAATTGCAGTAGTTCAGTTGAAGTTGTTTGTGTTGGGTTATGTCAGCCATTGCTTGTGATCTTTACTGTCACAAAGAAAGTTGCAATCATCTCTTGGGTGAAAAAGCGAAAATTACAGTAGGGCATTTAATTTTTCCTCTGTTTCATTGAAAAGTTTTGATGCCTTCGTGCTAGAAGTAGAAATTAGTTCATAAAAAGGCAGTCACATAGAGATGTCATTGGATGTCCCTAGGTGTAAATACGTAACATCTAGCTGTGGCTAAATTGACAAGTGTCTAAAAATGGGTTGTGCAGTGAAGCTTGTTGCAAAATGTGATTCTTTAATTTTACGTTCTCTTCGCATTGGTTTGACCACAAATGTGCAGCTTCAAGTTCAGATCAGACATTTTAACAGCAAAAATCCGTTTTGCATCAAGAGAGGGAAATCTGAGCTGGAAACCTTCAGGGAGGAAGGGCACAAGGGGAACATCCAAATTTCTCTCTTTCATCATGATATGATGAACAAGATGTCTTCAGAAATTCAGTCCTCTGCTCAGAGGTGAAACTAGAATTCTGCCTCTAGCATGGAGGCATCAAAGTCACTTCAGTATGAGTGGTATTTTTTTTGAATGAGTGCTAATAAAATGGAACTACTAGTGCAGTGCCATTTAAGATGGGACACTGGTTCATTTAGTTTTGATCTTAAAAGAAGCTGTATAAGAATGGGGGAGTTGAAAGCTTGAAATAAATTGTTGTCTTATGTCTTGAATAAAACTTGAAACTGTACCTTTATTAATCTTTTAATAAAATTAAAAAAGTGGAAGGGCACTAGAGCAGCTGTAAGGCCTGTATGTATGCGTGTGTACATATGTGAGAAGTCGTAAGAGAAGCACAAAACAGAGACCAGAATATGCCACAGAAGAAGTGTGGATCAAATTGCAGGTGTTTGTGGGGAAACAGAGAAGTCAAAATATGCTAAGGAATCTTGGAAATTAAGTAGGAAAAAAAATGTACTTGGGAACTAATGTTTCTTTGGATCATTTTTCTGTATTGGCGACAGAGCAGTACCCAGGCAACAGATGATAAGGAACTGTGGCATCCAACAAGCTGGTCTGAAACACAGAACATTTTTGTTTCCATCTCATCTAATCTAGTGTTTTCTTTGCCTTGGGGGATCCTGTCTTGAGATGTCTGTGAAGGGAGGCTCCATTCAATTGGCATGCAGCTTTAATTCCCATGACATTTCAGTGCTTAACTTTGCAATTAAAATATTCTTTGACTGTGTTTGTGTGTGTAATGTGAGCTCTTGTCTATAGGTAGTTTTTCATCTCATGAAGTAAGAATGATTTTGTAGGAATGGAAGACCATTTTCATGGATATTTCACTTCTGTTCATTAACTTAGGTACGGGTAGGTGAAGTGGGTGGCAATACTCTTGGATTTTTTGACTGCCAGTTTAGTCCAGATGGTTCGATGATCGTTGCTCATGCTTTTCATGGAGCACTACACCTTTGGAAACAGGCTACAGTTAATAAGGTACGTTGGGTTTTTTGTTAGCGGTATTACTTAAAATAATTGTACTTTTAACTCATTTGGGGTAGATTTCTGTTACTAATAGAGAAGTGTAACAGTACAATTAAAAATTAGTGATTGAAATAGTCCTTTTCTGAATGTAATATTCTGTACGAGTTTCACACCTGCACTGAAGGGAGGTTGAAATCCTCCAGGCTCTAAACCCTCTTTCTTACCTATGGGGATCATGAAGTCAGTTGAATAGACTGAACTCCTTTGTGGTTGTGCTTTGTTCATAGCTAAACAAATAACACAAGTTTTTTCAGATGGGAGCAATACATCAGTATTTGTGTCTCTTCAGCCTCTCTCGAGTTCTAATAATTCGCTGTTTACAAATATCTTTTTCTTACTTTCATAATAAGCACATTGATATTTTTATTTTGTGTAGAATGTGCCAATCAGTCAAATGAAAAATTGCCTTCTTCTTTGTGGAACTCTTTTAATAGAAAGAATGGACTCCAGAAGTTGTGATTTCAGGACATTTTAACAGTGTAGAGGATGTAAAGTGGGACCCAGAAGGAGAGTTTATCATCAGTGTGGGCTCTGATCAAACTACGAGGCTCTTTGCTCCGTGGAAAAGGAAAGAAGAGACAGAGGTATGATCTTCAAAGATGTTGTGAGTGTGGTTAAGGGGGCTTGGTCGGTCCTGAGTTTGGAATTGTTGTCTGAGTATAACTCAAACCATAAAAGTTCCCCAAGCAGTGATCTGTTTAAAACTGCTTGGTTTGGTAATTGAGTGTGTGCTGTTTTCACTTTAAAAATATTAGTGGCAGAGTTTTTGCAGTCACACAGTATGATTGCAGTTCAATCCTGAGTCCATGTCCAGATTACCTTCAGTTAGTGTTCTCCAAGAGTCTTGGAAAACAGGCTCTGCGTAATTCAGAAGGAGGAATACGTGACTGGTACAAATAACCACTTATTGCAATGTTTAACAATTGGCTACACTGCTGCAGATAATCATAAAGAAACTTAACTTTGCTCGTGCTTTTTTACACAAACATAATCTAAGCAAAACTCTCACTGTATTTTTTTACATTAATTTGTTAATGACTCTGTTTTACTACAATGAGTAATTTACTAATGAGTGCAGCTGGTACCTGTCCTGGTTTAAGCCCCAGCCAGCAGAAGTCTGTTTAGGAATACAAAAGTTCCTGTTTCTTGTTTCTCATGTGTTTTCCTCCTCTACAAATACAACCTTTCCTGGCAGAACAGTACCAATGTTCCCTTCAGGAAACTGGCAGAAACTAGGTTGTCTGTAGTCATATAAGGCCCCATGCCACTGACTGGAGGAGGCTATTAGAGTTGTCTCATCAAAGCTGCTGTAATGTAGACCAGCACATGAGGTCTGATATTTTTGAGAGAGTCAATTTGAGAGTCTATGGCTGCAATCTCTGCGGGGACGGGGATGTCCCCTGCTAGCCGTGCGGGAAAACAGCTCCTGCGGGTTTGTCCCACAGAGGTATTTTCCCTAGCTCTTGTCAGCGGCGAGGCAAGCCTCTCGGAGACCAGTCTGGGCTTGTCCCGGCTCCGGATAGCGTCGGACCCGAGGTGCGACGGCGTTGGAAATCTTACGCGACCTTCTCAGAAAGGCAGGACGAACAGTGGAGAAAGAAACCGGATCTGCGAGGGGGGTTTAGTCCAGATGATTTATTTCAGTCCAGCCTGAGCTCCTGATGCAGGCGACCCCCCTAAGCAGAACAAATTCACCGCGTGGTCGCTGCACCTTTTACCTGGGAGAGGGGAAGGGGAGGGGGCAGTGGTCCCACCNGGGAAGGCCTCAGGGGAGACCATCCTGGGGACTAGGGAGTGAAGACACACCACAACAAGAATCAATTTCCTTCTTCCAGGCCACACAGGAGTGGTGTTGTGGGAAGGACATTTCCAGTTTTCTTCCCTGCTTTTTACCCTAGTCTCCACTCAGGAGGGTACATTAAATATATCAAAACAATAAATATATCCAAACAAAGTTCAGGACTACCATGTGACGTAAGCTGGCAGTGTTCAAGAGTTATCAGTATCACTTCCTCTGTGACCTACTGAAGTACAAGTCTTTATTGTGTATGCTGCTTCCTAAATTTTAATCCTATCTTCAGAAAGAACTGATTTTTGTATGATTTATCTGCACAGTTTGCCCTGAAACTTTAGAATCAGTCGATTTAGCAGAGTGATTGCAGTCTTCGTGTCTAAATTTGACATGAACTGAATTCTTGTACTTTGCCTTCCTGTTCTGACACAGAGCAGCCACCAGGCTATTTTGACCAGGTGTAAATCTAAGTAGTTTCTGTATTTGTTGCTGTATGAGGTGTGGGAGAAAGCCTTAGTATCCTTTTTGGATGGGTAAAGTGGAGGGTTGGAATAGAGTTGGGTCATTTGAAGAGGTTTATTCAGTACTTCTGAACCCTGGGGAGGTTTTCAGTTTTGCCATTCATGAACTTGGATAAAACAGGCTTTTAAAATGCCTTACTTGTCACACTGAGTTTAGCATCTGATGTTTGTCTTAACAAGACACAACGGATGGTTCAGATGTTCATGGAAAGTTAGTATTACAGCTAATATTCATGTTTTTCCCTATAAAAAGGAAAATAAGTGTTGAATGCAAATAAGCATCCTTTCTTAAAGTCTCAGTTCTGGTTTCAGAAAAGAAGGATAACCATCACCTCCAATTTGTCATGCAAATTTTCATCCTGATTTTTCTGGAAGAAGCTTATTGCATGACTTATACAGCTCCCACTTGGTTTGGGGTCTGAGTTTTTTGTAGTTTTTTTATTCTTGCTATGTGTTCTGCTGCATGCAAAGATGTACTCAGTAAAGGGTAAGAAGGGCTTGTTGCTTGTTTGATTTTATCTTTTTTTAATGAAAAACAATCAAGCCCCTGTGAAATCATGAGGTTTTGTGGGATGTCTCAATTTCTTATTCAGATCCTATCAGAAACTTCAACATTCAAAACTCAATTGAATTTTTAGGGTGATATGTGCAGTTTACAGTCAATGTAGTGCCTTGGCTTGTATTCATATGAAATCTAGTCTTGGCTACAGACATTGGAATACTAAGTTATTCCAATTAATTCTGGTTGTGCTAGCTCTTAACTCAAAAGTGCACACTGGATTTTTCCAACTGAAGTATCATCTAGGTGAAGTAGCAAATGACACTTCGGAGAAACCTCTTCAGGAAATTGCATTTGCTAGAAAATAAATGGGTTTTCTGAAGAGTCATTTTTTTCATGTGTAGAGTAAGTTAGATTTTTAGGAAAGCAATTAAAATAATTTAATATTTTTTTGCTAATATTCTTTGTTTAGTATGACTGTAAAACTAGCTTGTCTTCCTATTTTGGTTAACTGTTAATTCTAGTTTACTTGGATTAACACTTGAAGAGTGGATAGAATATTTCAAAAAAGTAGGAAAAAAGAAAATACTTCTACAATTATCCAGATTTTCCAGAGATTTTTTTGCAAGAATGTCTTATGGTTTTGTCAATTTTTTGCAAGGCTTATATTAAATGGTCTCAAATCAAGTACTTAAAGAAAAGAGGGAAGTAGGAACCTGTAGCCTGCTGACAGCAGTGCTGCTATTCTTTGTGAGAGACAGGTGAAGGAAGCAAGATAATTATCACTACCTTTCAGACCTACAGTCTTGAAAGTAGCAGGATACAAACTTCTTTTTGCTTAGGCAAATTATGTTCTATTCCTGACTGTCTGGCATACAGAAGTCACAGTAAGTGCCTTAAATACATCTGTGCAGGGACACAGTTTGTTAATTGCAGGAATGGTTTGGATTCAACTGATGTACGTGAGCAACAGTTTTATGCACATCAGTAGAAGGTTGCTCTTAACTTTGCTTTGTGTTAATAAGCTCAGGAGGTAAAGTAGTGGTGCTTTTTTTTAACTTTAAATTGTGCTGCTTCTCCATATAAGAGTTGTGTTTTAGCTGTGTGTCTGCTCATTTTTAGGTAACCTGGCATGAAATTGCCAGGCCTCAAGTACACGGGTACGACCTGCGCTGTCTGGCAATGATCGGCCGGTTTGAGTTTGTGTCAGGAGCAGATGAAAAAGTGCTTCGAGTTTTTCGTGCTCCCAAGAATTTTATAGAAAATTTCAGTAACATCACTGGTATCCCAATGGAGAAGCTCTGCTCCAATGTAAGTATACTAAAGCAATGCTAAATGAAGAGAACCCTCTAGGAAGTGAAATATGTTAATGCTTCAGAAAACGTCAGATTGCACTAAACTTTGTAAAAATTCTTTTCAGTTATGGTACTGAAACCATAACCTTGTTTTTGCTTTCCCTTCTGCTTGCTTCCATGTGTGTTGTTTCACATGTATTTTTATGGTGTTGTCATATGAATCAGGTTCTATTTAAAACCAAAGAAGACCTTGTGTCAGAAGACTGAAAAGAGTGTGGGTGAATTTTAAGTAACTCAAACCAAAGTAGACCGCTGTACACACTTGGGGATTAAGCAAACAATAAAGCCTGTTAATGTGTTTTCCCTTAATTTAAGGGTGTAGTAGTCTGTCTAGATCTAATTATTGTTGTGTGGTTATATGTTGGTATTACTGTTTTTTTTTGTAATTGCATGCCTGGAAATACCATAAAGCTTTCTGCACTATTTTTAGTTCTTACATACAAATATTTATAAATATGTGCTTGCTCATGCTTTATTTCCTCTTGACATTGGAAATTTTCTTGAGGCCTTTACATTTCAGTCAACTGTCAACTCTCCTGTGTTGCTATCCTTTATTTGCTCTCCATTTGCATTAAGGTCTAATTCTGATTTTGTCTGCATTTTGTAGAGCAGACCTCATTTAAGATAGTTGTCTCTTTACAGTGCCTTGCACGCTCTTTGGATATTTCACTCAAAAGCAGGGTTTTCTGTGCAGTTTCTCGGAGATGAATTAGCCTTTCCATTTAATTTAACAATTGAAATATCTGGGCTAGAAATAGAATAATTTTCGATAACAAGAAGTTACATAAGTAGCTGTTTAGTGCTTTAATTCCACAAGACTTCGTAAGCATTTGCAGTAATGACCATGGTACAAATAACATTGTGCTTTTATAAGGCTGGCAGATGTCATTATTTTAGTCTATATAGACTTTTCTTATTGGCTCTTCCTCTGAGTGCTGTCTTTTGATTCATATCATTAGAGCTTTACGAGCTCTAATTATACAGCTGCTTTTAAATAGCTTTCTTAAAATTGTTTTTATCCCTAAAGTGGGAAAGCTTTTTTTTTTAAATTTGGCTTAAATGCCTTCCCCAAAAAAGTACCTGAAACAAAAACCAGCTTTGTTTTCAAAAAGGATTGAATAGGATTATATTCAGTTCAAATCCACGGGATTATATTACACTTTGGGTTGTAATGAGGAACCATTTTTATTTTGGAGGCCTTATGCTTGTCTGGGTCTCGATACATTTTCTCATCTAATTATGAACGTTTAAATACATTTTAAGTTATCACCTAAAACATTGAATTAATTTTATAAAACGATCTTTCTTTGAACTTTTTTGATACCATAAGGAAGTGGGTTTACAGATATCAAATTTTTTTTATCTCTACACACAGGTCCCCAAGTTAACTTACCCTTTCTAAATTTTTACTCTTTTCCCTGTATCATTATGGCACTATTTTCTGTCTGATGATTTGTCTTTTCCTTGTGCTGCTTTAAACAGGCACGTATTCCAGCCACATCTCTGTACTATTTACTGAGTTGTGTTTCAAGTTGTGGTCACAGGCAGTCACCCTCTGTTCTCTTTTCCAAAATGCTGCTTTATTATTTCACTTCAGAACAACGATTTTGCAGTTCTATTGTGTTAAAAACTGCAGTGCTCTCAGTTAATAGATTAATTGTCATGTATGTGCTAGAATAAATATAACTGTGCAAGAAAACCGGCAATTAGCATTGAAGAAAATCCTTGAGCTGGAGCCTTAGAAAAGTGCCTTTCTTTTTTTTTTTTTTTTTTTCTTCTTTTCCCTTCCTGCCAGAGTACTGGTCTTTCTGTTGTCCAGGGCATGTTCTGGACAAGAGTTTTTCAAAGTGCCCCCTTCACTTCTCTAGGAAAGTAACTCTAGAAACTCTCAGGGATTCCTTAAGCTGTGGCCTTAAAAATCCAAGCCTACGTGACAATCCGTTTGTAACATTTCTTTTTCTTTAACTCAGCAATCATCTGATCTTCCGGAAGGTGCAACTGTGCCAGCTTTGGGATTATCCAATAAAGCTGTTTTTGAAGGTATTGCTAGTGAGAAATAATGGTTGTGGTGTTTCATGTGGAAACTTTATTTAAAGTATCTTTTTAGTGTACATATTAGGTCTGCAAGTGTAGGCTTGACTGCAAGTTTAGAATCTAGAAATAAAATCATGCAAAGCGTTTATTTCTTTGCTAGCACCTAAACATGGTGCTTAAAAGTAAAAACACAAGTAAGGAAGAATTGATTAGCCAACTAGTAACTAATATCTTAGAGAGGCAGTGGAGATACGTTGTGGGGGAACAAGGAAGGAGGGACAGATACCTCCCTAGAATGATAAAAAGTATTTTCCTGAGACTGGGAATGAGACTAGGGGGTCTGTTTTTTTCATAAAGTCTCTGGTAAAAATGCACTTTAATGGAATGTACAAATTAGGTCAGACCAGTTTTTTCTCTGCTTAAAGCTTTATCAGAGGGTGTGATCTACAAAAGGAAACATTTTAATAAGCTTTGTCTCTGGGGTCTTCAATGGCAATAAGCCAAATTTTCCTAAATCATTTGTGAGGGAAAAACCAACTTTGTTGTACTTCAAATAACTTGTAAAATATATTTTGGCAAAATTTTTTCCCCTGCTTTCTCATGAGTTCTTCCAATGAGAGAGGGAACAAAACTTCCTTCTAGATTATCGCCACACACAGAATAACTAATTCCCACTGATTTCATGTGGCCCAACCAGAAGCAGCACAC